>OX638073.1:1800000-2102181 GCA_951804385.1 Trifolium dubium | reverse complement strand
TCTACTATTGGTCGTAAGCTATTGATGTAATGATTATAAACTTGCACAATTATTTATTGGAGTGAAACCATTGTGTTCTTTCTCATTCTGTTTTCGGGTTTCGTACAACTTTTTGGTATGGCACAATTATTTATTGAAGTGAAGCCGTTTGAAGTGAAATCTTGTAGTATTATTTACTGACAATTATACTACAAGATTGAATGCCTTCATTGTAATTTGATTTTCTTACATAATTTGTTTTCTGTGTTTCAGATAGTAAAATGTTGGGTAAAGCAGCTTACTCGCCTGAAAGGATACACTGATCAAATGGTGGAAGATGCAAATGCTGTCATACTCACTTTTGGTTCTTATCGTCTTGGCGTGAGTGTTGCTTGCCCCCATGTTTGACATGCACATCTTCATGCTTTGGTTTTTTTTGGCGAATTAAAACCTCATGGAACTTTTAACATATTGTATGGATTATAATAATCTTACTTGTTTGCAAGGAGTTGTTTAGTATGGAAATTTTGATATGAATAAATATTTTTAGTCTTCATTCAAGCTCCACTCGTAACTTGCTGCATCTGTTGTTTTGTGTATGGATAACTTATACCCTTTTTCTTTGATTTTTTCATGATGTAGGTTCATGGTCCTGGTGCTGACCTAGATACACTGTGTATTGGGCCATCCTATGTTAACCGGGAGGTAGATTGCAAGGACACATAATTTTTGGATTTGCGCTTCATCAAAATCTTTTTCAATTTTCACATCTGATCGTCCATATTTTTTAACAGGAGGATTTTTTCTACACATTGCATGCTATCCTAGCTAGTATAGACGAAGTTACTGAACTGCAACCAATTCCAGATGCCCATGTCCCAGTTATGAAGTTCAAGTTTGATGGAATATCGATCGACCTTCTTTATGCAAGTATTTCTTGCTTGATTGTACCCGAAGTAAGTGAAATATTTATCATTTTCTACCTATACCTTTATCAAATGAATCACCTGGATGAAAAGTGCAACCATACTATGCCCTAATTAATATCTTCGCATCTTAGATTTTGAATACGGGATATGTACTTTAAATAAGATTACTTTGTTGTTTCTATCTCTTGAGCAGGAATTGGATATATCTGATGTCTCTGTTCTACACAATGTTGATGAGCCTACAGTTCGAAGTTTGAATGGTTGTAGGGTTGCAGACCAAATTCTAAAGCTTGTTCCAAATGTTGAGGTGATGTTTTCCCGTGGTTATCTGTTTCTTATTGTGTTAAGCTTCCCATTTCTAATTATTTGTTGCACCCCAATGCATGTTCTTTCTCATTTAACATTTTCTTGTTTGGATTATAGTACTTTCGAACAACACTCCGGTGTTTGAAGTTTTGGGCCAAAAGACGTGGTGTTTATTCCAATGTGAGTATTATTTTTTCCTCTCTTACTAACCATTAAAAATCGTTTGTTTGTTTTGTATATTCGATGGCTAGTTCAAAATGTTTCTGTCTTTTATGTACATTTACAGGTGACTGGTTTTCTTGGTGGTGTTAACTGGGCCCTTCTTGTAGCTCGGGTATGCCAGTTGTATCCAAATGCAGTTCCAAGCATGCTTGTCTCTCGATTCTTTAGGGTATATACACAGTGGCGGTGGCCAAATCCTGTCATGTTATGCTCAATAGAGGAGAACGAGCTTGGATTTTCTGTGTGGCATCCTCGTATAAATCCCCGTGATCGATCCCATCTTATGCCAATCATAACTCCAGCCTATCCATGCATGAATTCAAGTTATAATGTTTCTACAAGTACACTTCGAGTTATGATGGAGCAATTCCAATATGGAAACAAAATCTGTGGGGATATAGAACTGAACAAAGTCTGCTGGAGTGCTCTGTTTGAACCATACATTTTCTTTGAAGGCTACAAGAACTTTTTGCAAATTGACATAGTTGCTGCTGATGTTGATGACTTACGTGCTTGGAAAGGTTGGGTGGAATCACGCCTTCGGCAATTGACTTTGATGATTGAGCGTGATACTTTTGGGAAGTTGCAGTGCCATCCTGATCCTCAGGAGCATATTGATAATTCAAGGAACTGTGCACATAGTGCTTTCTTCATGGGCTTGCAGAGGAAACAGGGGGAGGTTGTTCAAGAAGGCCAGCAGTTTGATATACGTGGGACTGTTGAAGCATTTCGGCATTCTGTTAATATGTACATGTTCTGGAAACCTGGGATGGACATTCATGTTTCACACATTCGTAGAAGACAAATCCCAAGCTATGCCTTTCCTGATGGTTTTAAACGATCTCGACCATCAAGGGCAACAGCACAACTGGAGATTCCTTCAAAGTCAGTTCATAAAAACGAAGTTTCTGGGACTGAACTTCGTGAGAGGGGCTTAAAGAGGAAGCAAGATGACAGGGTGGATCTGGATGTTTTACCAAAAAGGCAGTCTACAAGCCCTCCTGTGGAGAGATTGACAGGCGAGGCTGTTGACATGTCTGTTGATGCTTTATCTGTTTGTCAAGAGTTAAAAAATGTTGAGAGGATGAGTTTATCCAATAGTGAGCAAGATGAATCGGATAGAAGAATGTCTCTAGAAACTGTGACTGAATGTGGATCAAATTCAAGCGTGGTTACATCTGTTTCAAGTGAAGATGGCTCTCCTGAAGGCGTTGGATCCATATCAGTGGTAGGTTATGCTGAGGATAGCACCATGGCTGTTGTTGAGGCGATGACCAACGGTAGATTTAAGGATTCCTACATGGCTGGTGGAAATACTGAAGTATTACAAGACGCGCTAAATACACAGTTGGAGGTTTTGGCTTTCAATTCCTTTCCTGACTTCAATTTTATTTATTTTCTTGTTTTACTTATTTAACATATCATAAAGGGGCACTAGAGCATGTGGCATCAAAATCTTTGCTCTTCTCTTTTCTACTGTTTTATCTTTATACTTTTTTTGTCGACTTATTACGGGCAATGTTGTATACTTACCAATTTACCTTTGTTTCTTTTCTCCTTGTTTTGTTGGGATTTGCCGTGAAGCCAATTGCAATGTCGGGGATGTTTCTTGATTCTAAGGGAAGCTTTGACTCAGATGCTGTGCAAAAGACAGTGATAAGGCAAGTTCAAGTTCAACAGTTACAATTCTTTAGAGCATATTAGTTTATATTTTGTTTTTATGCTATCTTTTCTGCTTCTGTATGGTACAGGAGACTGAGTCTAGCATCGACAGCGTGAGAAATCCAGCACTTCAATTTTTTCTAATCCATTCGGTAATCGGAGAAAGCCAGCAATTTGGTAAGTACTAATTTAAACGCTGGCGTTCATTTTGCTAATTTTTTCAGGCTTGCTTGTTCAACCAAGCTTGCAAGAACTTGAGACTGATTGGCAAGAATCTGAAGAGCTGGGGGGGCATGACCTTCTTTGGTCTTTTGTACAGTTGGTGATTGTTTTTGGTGGTGTCAATTCTAAGCTGACTTCATTAGGGAAATGTTAGGATTCTTGCTAAGCTTAGTGATCATTAAAAGGCTCTTGATGTACTTAGCTATTCTTTTTTATTTTCTTTTGCATTTTAGAGATTGAGACAGATGGAGAAGAGGGAGGGGATATGATCTGTTTTCTTTTTCTAGCAAAACATCTTACATTGATTGTTGTATTTTCCTAGATTACATTTGAACTTAATCTATGATCTCAACCTAGTCTTGTGTATTTTTCTCGTGTTGCATCACCACATTTCTACTATTGTTCTATAATAACTTCAATTCAAAAAGAAAAGAAAATTGGTCGCTAACTCCATAATTTGTGCTAAATCGTTTATAGTGAGGGCATACGATATATCCTAACAATACCATTGGATATAAATTTGTACAATTGTATCATTTGTGAGTAAATAAAAACAATGATGTTATTGGAGTCCAATTGTGCAAATAACTCATTAAGAAAATTTATTGAAGTTACTCCTTAACATTAGTAATTAATGTGTTGTTCTCTTGTACTACATTTTTAAAGTGCGTTACCTTATATATTTTTGTTTTTTGTTTTAACATACATATTATCTGAAAGGTCTTTGTACCTTTTCAGGGTTTATTGTTCATAAGGGCTGCACAGTTATAACACATTGGGAAGAAGAAGAAGAAGAAGAAGAAGAAGAAGAAACGTTTGGTGCATTGTACAATCAACAAACATAGCCATATGAAAGAAAGAAATTATTTTGTATTATAATTATAACAAAATAGAGTCACCGATAATCTAGCTAGAGTAGTGTCTATGTTTTAGGTTAGTTCAATTATCTTTTATTATACATTGTATTGATACTATTATTTTTGATGAAATGAAATAATTTGCCTTTGTTTAAAAAAAACATCATAACAATGTAGGAAATATGAGTTACATTAATATAATGAGAAGTCTTTCAAAAAATATTAATATAATGAGAAGGGTTAACAAAACCTCTTTTGAATATTTTTTAATATTTATTTAGAAAGTAGGTCCACATAAAGTAGTGAGATCTACATAAGTTATATCTAATTAGAGAGTGTTAAAGAGATTTTTCAAGGAAGAGTATTGATAGCATTCCTCTTAATGTAATATTTGGATGCCATTATATGATGCGGTGACACTGACGAAATGCGGTAACAATCAAAGTACAAAACTAAAAATATTCTTGACCTATTTTTAGGCCTTTTAAAACCTTTTTTCAGTGTTTCCACGTAGCTCACTCCAATAGAATTAAGAATTCAAATCTTGAGTTAGTTGGCAAACAAATTTTCATTGCTATAAGATGAATATTACAAGTATTGATAGAATTTATAGATGGTCGAACAATATACAAATTTATCAAATGCTAGTTAGTTTATTGGTAATTGGTGTTGAACTTGATGTCAGAACTAATCTTTTAAGCTCACCTTATTTACGCCTGTTTAAAAGTGGAGAGGGATGAAGCAGGTTAACTTAGGATCTGAGTTCAAAAAACAAATCTACCATATCTTATATAAACTATGCTGATTCAAACGGGAGAATTGTTCAATATTATATAAATTCTCACATCGGGTTCATGACTTCCGATGTGGGACTCTAAGCTGTGTTCATAAAGCCCAACTTGTACATGGAAATCGATGACACAATAACATATTTGTTAGTGTAATAAGTTTATGGATCATCTCACTTATAAATGTTCAAGTCTCTATACATTTAACCAATGTGAGACTTCTTCTTCATACTACTCACACTTGACACTTGAATTTCTTAACAATATTAAACGATTTTTAATTTATGTAAAGTATGATATAGATGATATATATGATATAAAATTTTAATCTAACAATACATTTTATAAAATTCGTATTCGTATTTTCAGCGAGTTGTGCATGGTGCACAACATGAAAGAATTGTGCACCATAGACTTTGCCTTCAATTTCAATATTTAACAAAGGAAAAATATTTATTGCAATTGGTGTATACATGACCATACATATGTAACGACCTTAATTTAACTAACAAAAAAAAAATAATGAACTTTTGAACTGAACAAATGAATTTTCATTTTATTACAATTGGTGCAGATTCTCACTTTATGTAACCATCCTAACTAAACTAACAAACTTTAACTAATTTATAATTAAGTTATAACCAACATTTAACTATGCATCTAACATACTTCAATAACTTTTAACTATAGTACTAGTATTTAGTAAAAAAATAAAACTCGTATAAATATCTAACATCCCTTTACAACTAACTTTAGAAATCATGTCAAATCCAAATATCACAATGAGCTGTAGCTTGTCCCCGAATGATGTCAAGAACACCCCACTCGAATTATATTGAAGTGTATTTTTACGCGAGTTGTTTTAAAATTTGAACATTTAATATATATTATCTTATGATGTATCAAAAAAACTCGCGCCAATTTATATCTTATATATTGACATCAAGGGTCCAAAAAAACTCACGCCAAATAAACAAGATTTGAAGTGTATTTTTACGCGAGTTATTTTAAAATTCAAACATTTAATATATATATTATCTTATAATGTACCAAAAAAACTCGCGCCAATTTTATATATTGGCACCAAGAGTCCAAAAAAACTCGCGCCAAATAAATAAGATTTGAATAAATTTACATTTACTCTTATACTAAATGAAATCCTCAGATCTAAAATTCGAACATGTGTTTTAGAATTTCAAAAAAGTGCGAGAATAATAGAGGAAGAACTTCACCAAACATATATCATTTAAATAAAGTGGCCCATTTTTTTGAAAAAAGATAAAAAAATATATCCCAATTTCCTATTTTTTAATTTAAATTAATTAAAATAAAACAGTCCACAACAAATGTAAGAAGCACCAATAAAATCTCAACGTTGTTAACCAACCTTTACCATAGGATTAGGTGTTATGTTACCTTTGAGTGAGGACAAAGTTTATTTTAATTTATTTGTCATTGTCTTGTTCCACACTCAAACCAAAATTTTCCCCTTATCCTAATTACACATGTTACCATCACCCTAATTTTAATCCAATCACAAAAGTTTCTCAATCTTTCAATTAAAATAAAAAATTACCTAAACTACCATTAACTAAACAATTGTTACATCAAATTCACTATCCATATCCTAATTAGCCGCAACATACTACTAATATACCTCATCACCATATTTTCATATTAGTAATTTCCTTTTTTTTTCTTCTTTCTTATTTTAATTTATTCTATATAATCCTAATTTTTTTCTCCATGTACATAAATATAACAAATAATATAAATTGTCAAAAAAAAAAAATAGATAAATGGAAAAAATAAATTGAGATTTTTTGTCAAAATAAGAATATTTATCGTCCAATGCAGTGACTATTTTAATCATCGCATTCATATAAATTGAGACACGTGATAAATAGAGAGAGTGAGAGTCTATTTTCTCGGTGTCAGTGCATTATTTTTTCTTACAACATTTTGTTACATTAAACAAAACCCAAAAAAAATGGGAAAAGTGGTGGTGTGTGCGACGGTGATCGGAGCTACGGCGGCATGTGCGGTGGCGACAGTATTGATACATCGATACGTGAAGAAATCGAAGCGATGGGGAAAAGCAAAAGCGATTCTGAAAGAATTCGAAGAGAAGTGTGCGACACCGACGTCGAAGCTGCAACAGGTTGCTGATGCAATGACGGTGGAGATGCATGCCGGATTAGCTTCTGAAGGTGGCAGCAAACTCAAAATGCTCATCAGTTTCGTTGATAATCTTCCAACAGGGTAATTGTATTTTTTTGATCCAATCCAAATTCAAATCACTGTGATTTTCTTATTCGTTTGATCTAATCTATAGTTTTTATTTTAATCATTGTTACAATTTCATTAGATCAATCTGAATTCCTTCATGTAAATGTATGTGTATTGTTGAGGTGTTAGATTCATATGATATGAAAGAGGTTATTTAGAGTATATTGATGTTTATCTAATGATATGAGAAATTGTAAATTTTTGGATTATGAAAAATGTTAATTTTTAGAAGAGATTAGTTTAAAAAACAGATTTTGATATGTTAATATTAAATAAAAAAATGATTTTTTGTGTCGAAATAAATGTTTTCTTTTTGGAATAGAAGATGGTTGAATCCGTAGAAGAGAATAAATGTTGATAAAGTAAACGGATTTGTAAGGTGCGTATCTGAGCGCGAATATGGTATTGAATTTGAATGTTGAGATAAATGTTGGTTGAATCCAAATTCTAGTTTTATGTAGAAAATAAATGTTGATGAAGTAGGTGGATTTGTAACGTGCGTAAGCGAATAGCTTGTTGAAATTAAATGTTATGGTAAGTGTTGGTTGAATTTCAGTTCAATTTATACGTCGAAAAGAAACAATGATGACGTAGATGGAATTGTTACGCGCGTAACTGAACGCAAGTAGGTTATTGAATTTAAACGTTACGATAACTGTCGGTTGAATAAGTGTTTTTTTTTAAGTTGTTTATCAAAAAGGACATTTTATCGTTTTAATTGAAGCTTGGGTGATCATGTAGCTACTCTTGCTCATTTATTGTTTGATTGCAATGGTAATAAACTGATTTTGTGCCGGAGGGAAGTTATTACTTGCATTGGTCATTAGCTATGCATGTTAGTAGTGGCGCGTGGTTGTGAAAATACGTAGGTGGCTATGAAGCTAAGAAGCACGTTAAATTATCTTTTATGTGTGTCTATATATATAATATTTGGTTGTGTTTCACTTTTCACTGCAACACAATTCATGAATGCTATGAAATTGCAAGTTGACAACGGTGATGACGAAGTGAAATTGTTTTTTCAATGCCATATTTCCGATACAATTTCCCATCACTTTTTATTACACTGCTTATTGCTATGATCTCTATAAATATGATGTTGTTTTGTTGCTCTTTGCATCTGTGACTATTTAGGAATGAAGAAGGACTATATTATTCATTGGACCTTGGAGGGACTAACTTTCGTGTATTACGCATGCAACTTGGTGGCAAGGATGGTGTTATTAGTCAAGAATTTACCGAGGTGTCGATTCCTGCTGATTTGATGGTCGGGACATCAGATGTAAGCATTTTTTCGTCTATCGGTTTAAGTTTATTTTCTATGCCTAATAATTTCTGTTTAATTTTTTTCCTAAAAAATGACATTTGTTTTAATCCAATCATGAGAAGCATGACCAATCTAAAAACATTTGATGCAGGCACTCTTCGACTATATTGCTGCAGAACTTGCAAAGTTTGTTAACGAAGAAAGTGAAGATTTCAAGATTGCTCCAGGTAGAAAGAGGGAGCTAGGTTTTACCTTTTCCTTTCCTGTTATGCAAACATCAATTTCTTCCGGGAACCTTATCAGATGGACAAAAGGCTTCAAAATTGATGACGCTGTAAATTCTAAATCCTTATTACTTCGATACTTTTACATTTTTTTAGTTTTTTATTATCCCCTACTATGTGGATTGTAGAACTTCAAAGATATATTTATTGATGATTAGCTCCTACATCTCCAATTATCTACGGCTATATCACAAAATATTATTATAATACCAGTTACTTTACCATCTTATTGAGGATTTGTTCATGAGAACCTTGCATTTATTTTCTTGTTATTTTAAACTTCACAAATATGCATCATTAGTTCATGTTTCAAAATTCCCGTTTACATTATTAAATCTCTAAATATCTTCCATTTTTGCAAACGTCGTAGATGAACTTTGGAAACATGTTTATGTCAAAGTAATTTATATACTTACAAACAATCATTTTTAGCAGTAGTTAGGCACTAACTTGTTCCTATTCTTTCATCTTTAGATTTATACTTGGCTTTATTGTTGTTTAAATAGGTTGATCAGGATGTTGTGGCTGCATTGAGAAATGCCATTGAGAGACAAGGTCTTGATATGCTCATAACAGCTTTGGTAATTGAAATTTTGGACTCTTCTACATTACATTAAATGATACTAGCATTTTTAACTAAATTTTCTGGAGTATTATTGTTTTTGTTTGTAGACTACATATACTTATATTTAGCATCTATACTAGGTCAACGATACAGTTGGGACATTAGCCGGAGGCCGGTATACAAACAAGGATGTCATTGCTGCTGTTATTTTAGGTACCGGAACAAATGCAGCATATGTGGAGAGTGCTCAAGCAATACCAAAATGGCACGGTGATTTGCCAAAATCCGGAGAAATGGTGAGTGTGTAGTTTCAAAAATGGATACAGATTGTTTGAAATGAAAAGTATAATAAATATTGAAGCTTCAACAAATATATACGATTGATGTAGGTTATCAACATGGAGTGGGGAAACTTCCGGTCATCCCACCTTCCATTAACTGAGTATGATTATGCATTAGATTCTGAGAGTTTAAACCCTGGTGAACAGGTGTGTTTCCGTTGAATTACCTCTATTTTTTATGTTATTTACTTAAATATATGAGGCTGTTCATATTTTTCTGAAATTTTTAATTTTAACCATCCTTACAGATTTTTGAAAAGATAATATCCGGAATGTACTTGGGAGAAATTGTTCGTAGAGTACTCTACAAAATGGCTGAAGAAGCACTGATTTTTGGTGAAACTGTTCCTTCAAAACTGAAAGTTCCATTCATATTAAGGTACAAATTTAGGCTTTTGAATAGCTGCTTTAAGTATTAACTTTTTTTTTTCCTATTAGTTTTTGAATAGCTACATTACAAACTCTTGCCTCATCGATTCCTTCATAGTTTACTATGAATGATGAAGTTGAGTAAAAGCTTAAACTGTGAAGTCAATCTACAGTCTACATGAATGGTTTTATATTGCATCTCAAAGTCTAACATACGTCTATGTCCTAGAGCCTTTTGTGCTTGAAGCATGGACAATGCACTGGTCTATGGAGCTGAAATACAAATTTTTTATTAGGAGATTGGGGTAACAATAATTGAACTCTAGAATCTAGACTTTAGACCACTTTGTCATAGAGGCTCTAATACTATGTCATGAACCAACTATTCTAAAAGGTTAACCTATTAAATGAAGACACATGAATGATTTTGTATTATGTCTGTAACTAGTTCAATTTTGCATACATTACAATCAGGGCATCTTGGAAACCAAAAATAAAAGTCAGGGCATCTTTCTGCACTACATTCTTAAGAGACGTCTAGTGCCATTGTTTACATTCTCTTCTTCTAACATTGATAAATCACATGAAATTAAGGTTTTGATATAATCCGACAATGAATTTCTTTTTATCATGTTACACACAATATGACATAAAAATATTCACTCTATTTTTTCTGCCAAAATTTTGTTTGTCAGCAGTGTTTCACTTCAAGTTCATGATTAATAAGAACCTTTAATTCCTAGTTTACCGTGCTTCTTATAATTGCAACTTAACCTTATTGTCGAAAAAAAATCTTGTATCTTGACCATCAGAATTGGATTTGCAGGACACCTGATATGTCTGCCATGCATCACGACTCGTCTACTGATCTCAATGTGGTCGCAAGCAAACTGAAGGACATTTTGGAGGTACATGAAATTCTATATTTTGTTTGGATCAATATTTTCCAAAAATCTTTATACAGTGTTTTTATAATGACATTGGACAGAGGTTCTTATGTGCTTATAATTAGAGTCGTAAGACCTAACTTCTAATTTCACAGTTTTTAAACATCTTCAATATTTTAGTTCTTTCTGTACTCGTGATTGAATTTGCGACTCAAAATTTTAAAGGTTGCTATGGCAAAGTTTCATCAACTTAACTTTGTTCTCCCTTTTTGAATACTAGATATCTGGTACCTCCCTGCAAGTGAGAAAGGTGGTTGTTGAGCTGTGCAATATTGTTGCTACCCGTGGCGCTCGTCTTGCTGCTGCTGGCATCTTAGGAATTCTGAAGAAGTTAGGAAAAGATACTATCAGCGACGGTGAAGGTAGGAAGAGTGTGATAGCCATGGATGGTGGATTGTATGAGCATTACACTGAATACAGTAAGTGCTTAGAGAATACCATAACAGAGTTGGTTGGTGAAGAAGTATCAGGAAGTGTTATTGTTGAACACTCCAATGATGGTTCAGGAATTGGTGCTGCACTTCTTGCCGCTTCTCATTCTCATTACCTTGATGGTTAGAAATTATCATGTTATTGGGATTTTTGTGTCAATTATTTTTTTGGATGTCATTTTCCAATTTTGACCCCAGCAGTATTGGAAAGATTGACATGCACACATATACTTTAGGCCAATTTTTGTGCAATATTTGCTCATTACAATTTCTTTACATTCATACTTATGATTCTTTCAAGAGAATTCTGCAATGTACTAATTTCTACATTGGATAGGATATCTTTTGTCCTTTAATTATTGGATTATTTGATATGAGACTATTATAGTTGTCTAAATGATGGGCCATGTTGTTTTAGATTAATAACTTTTTTTTTTGAAGAAAGATTAATAACTATTATAATTGTTCTTTTAAAATAATTTCCATAGCCTTTACAAAATATCCAATCAAAATGGTTTTTGAAATTATAAAGGCTTCTAGATCTACACATACCTATTAATTTAGCATTATAAAATCACAATACTATGTTTTAGTGTCTGACAATCTCCCAAACATGATTATGTCTCCAGGGAACCTATGAAACCTTTGAAAAATACTGTTTCTTTGCAATTGTACATTTTGTTTTATCATAGTTTGTATATTTTTTAAACTAAACAATGCCATAAATATAGTTTTTTCATCAATACTTTATTCTTACGTGACCTTTACCAACTTTCAATTTCCAAATTCAATGCCGTGACATATAGTACAACATTAATTTTAATGTTGGCAAAAACATAAAAAAATATCAAGTGTAACCTACATGGGAATAGTGCTACACCAGATTGTAACAAGTGCCCTCATACATGTACATTGTTTGGGAAAAGACAGAAGAAACAATGTTCCATATCAGACAAAGATCATAAGAACTGTATGTTTTTTGTTGCACAGTATGAATCATGGAAATCCTGTCTACCACTTCTAAAAGTTAACACAAAAGTGAAAGGTAGAAAAAATAAAAAAGCATCAGTAGCTATCCTATCCATCAATTCAGTTTCTTGACGTATGAAAAAAGGTTAAGTAATGTATTTTAATTTTAATTTTGAGTTTAATCAAGTTATCAGCACGTGTGTGTATTTAAAAAGTCTCATCTAATCAACTTAAATAGTACTACTAATATTTAACTGAAACAGATTAGTTAATTAACAAAGAGGGGGAAACTTTGGTTGTATTTGTGCCAGCAAGGTAAGAACTTGAGTGAGCTACTGTTCCTCTTTTTATTCATTCTTTGAATTCTTTTGGTTTCTTTTTGACTCTAACCAAAAGGAAAAAAGATGCAAAAGTTTAGACTTTAGAGGACATGTTTGGAGTTATTATCATTAACCTCAAAATGTTTTAATTAAAAACCGATCCAAACATCAAATCGACGAGACCTCAGAGTCATGATGTAATGCTGTAAACCATTTAAATCGGGATGAAATTGGAATCGAACTGTTCAAACAACTAAACTGTAGATAGTGTCGATTCAGTTATAATAGTTAGTTAAGTTAGACTAATCAGTTGTTCGATCTCATTGGCTATATAAACCTATCGTATCCCTTCGCGCAATCAACAATTTTATTTACTTTCACTATTTTTCTCTTATCATTGACTTCTATAATGAATAGTAATACAAAATTCTACCAATTGAACGGTTCGGTTTTTAAAACGTTGATTAGTGTTATATTAACTTGGTCATGGTCATCGCTTAGCTTTACTTTACTTCATGTGCTAAACTACCTAATATTTGTTTCAAGTTGCGTGCATTATGCTCTAATTCCCTTTCTGTTTTTGGATTGTTAGGCAAAGGAGAATCTCACCAAGTTTGATAAAATCTATTCCTAAAAAGAAGAAAGAAAAAAAACCATATAAGCATGTGAAAACCAAAGTTAGGCAACAATCTTTGCCTCCTATAACTGTTCAAGTTTTCCACTTCTTGAAGGTTTAAGCCTTAAAGAAAGGTTTATAATCATAACTTCATAAGTTCTTGTTGAAGGTGGTTTTTTTTCTCTAAGATATCAAAGGCTCAATTCAGCTAAACTTGTTTCAATCTAGAAGAATTATTTGAGAGCAAACAAGATGTGGCAAAGAAGCCAAAAGTGTTCTTTAGAAGAGAGGAAATTGGAGCTTAGACTTGGTCCACCTGGTGAAGAAGAGTCTTTCAATGAAAAAAGCATAAAAAATGTCAAAAAAGAAAGAGATGAATCACAACCATGTTGCTCAAATTTCCCCAATAGGTCTCAGAAAAGGTACTCCTTTGATTTTTCTCTCTTATATCTATATTTGTGGTTTTAAACTATGGTCTGCAATTGCAACTGCCGCGGCAATATTAAGTTTTTTTTTGTTTCTAAGTGACTGCAGTTGTAGCCACAACATTTTTTCGAGGATGATAGGAATATAAAGGATCGCGATGTAATCATAATGTTTGATATTGTTGTGGTCCATGCTAACTTTCTTGTTTCTACAATATATTAGATATAGTTTTGTTGATTATAAACTACTTATATGAAGGAAATGATTTTGAAGGTTTTCATTTCATTCTAAGTGAAAAACTATTTCAGAAAATTTGAATTTCCATAGCAATCTTCATCCACAAACAAGGTAAAATTTCAGCTTGGAAACCTTGTAGTGTTCTCAGGCTATCAAAATTACGGTCACAACGTTAAGGTTTTAGGATATTTTTGTCTTCAATTATGTCGCGGTTCTTAATATTATAATAAAACTGTGATGTGAATTAATGTATTATTGTCATGACTACAATTGCAGTCTCGAATAACTCTAAACCTTAACGTTGTGGCCGTAATTGAGGTTGCTAATACAAATTTTGATCGTTTGTATTTTTCTTTTATGTATTAATGATGATTACTTTTTCTGTTTATTTTCACGTCTAACTTTATGTAATATGATCCATCTAAAACAGAAATGCAACTGGTCCAGTAGTGGGTTGGCCTCCGATTCGTTCTTTCAGAAAGAACATTGGAAGCTCTTCTAAGCCGCCAACCGGGTTGCAGCATGTTGTTCAAGACAAGGCTGCTGCTAGTAACAAACCTATTAGCAACTCTTGCAAAGGCTTGTTTGTGAAGATACATATGGATGGAATTCCCATTGGGAGAAAAGTAGACATAAGTGCTTATGATAGCTATGAAAAACTTTCATCTGCTGTTGATGACCTATTTAGAGGTCTCCTTGAAGGTAATATTCGGAAATATGAATCATCGATCGTTAGATGGAGATCAAAAATATGATTTACAAGTGTTGACTGCACGCAATCCGTTTCCATAATATTTGTGGAATCGGATTAATTGCAGTCAAAACACTTGTAGTCACCAATGTCAAACATCTCAACCATTCGGTTAAGTTTTATTTGAAATCTGATCTGGTGATATTTGAATACGAATCATCATACTTTAATTTAACGACCAAGATATATGACTAATGTTTGCGCCTGCGGTGTATATTTTTTACTGTAATCAATCGGAATCCTAGCCTTTTAGTGCAATAATCATGTCTTGAGTGTGGTCAAATTAATCTCACTTGTTTATTCATTTGTTGTTGACAATATTTTGTGTGGAAATTGTTTTCTTTGGGAAATGAATAAAAGCTTGTAGTCTTAGACATGTTTTCTCCTTTTGTGAGCTACATCTTTTGACTAACTAACAAGCAACATTCAAACTGGTATAAAATGTCAACCCTAGCTATAATGCAATTAAAACAACTACATTAGCTCATAGTCAATCTATTTTAAGGATATAGTAATTCATATATATCGTCAGTGCAAAAAAATATTACACTGTCAATTAATTATTATCATCAAATCATTAAAAATATTTGACTTCACTCATATTTATTTCTAAAATCACACATATAATTAGTTCTGATTTGTTGGCAGTGTAAAACATTTTATACTGACAGCGTATCAAACTTAAATTCATATTTTAATTGCATGATTTCTACGCGAGCGTTTAACTTTGAAGTGAATTTTGTTTTAATTCATCTTTCTAAATCTTGATACAGAGATGAATTTATCAGATAACAAGAAGCAGGAAGAAGATAAAGGCATCATCAAAGGTTCATTGATAGGAAGTGGAGAATATACTCTTGTTTATGAGGATAATGAAGGAGACAAGATGCTTGTAGGGGACGTGCCGTGGCAGTAAGTATCTTAATCTTATCTTATCAACGTGAATCTGATGCATTTTTCATCTTATCTTATTCTATTCCATATCATATAGTAGTGTTTATATTCTATGACTAGATTTTCAATGACTATGCAAAATTAACATTTGTTTTTTGAAAACTATATAGTATCATTTCTTTTGGCTCTTCCCTATGTTATTATGTGTTTTTTTTTTTAATTCAATGATTTATATAGTTATTGCTGCTAGTGAAGTGTGACAATTGGCATCTATGATTGATTTTTAATGTGTTTGTTTGGCAGCATGTTTGCATCAACAGTGAAGAGGTTGAGAGTGTCCAAGAGTTCTGACCTTCCTGCTTTTAACAGTGAGTTTTAGATTTTTAACTTAAAGCTAGTTTGGATAATTTTCTAAATAAGTAGAAGTACTTATATTTTGTACAAATTAAAGGTTGATTAGGGAAATTAATCCTTAAAATTATGATTACTAGTATAAAATTGTAACCGGTCAATCAAAATGGTCTCTTTATTAACTTCAGCGGTTTAAACTTATGATGTGACTTCCAAGGACTAAATTGCATATGAAATTTGCGAGGAAAAATATATGAATTCAACTTGACATATAAATTTTTGGTGATGTGGTATCGATGTGAGATTCACGTGTGAGGGTACATGTTAGTTTAACATGTCGCATGATAATCTCTAACAACAAAAGTTACTAGGGGGACCATTTTGACTGTTGAGTTGCAATTTTAAGACTGTACTATTTACTAATTCATAAAATTCAAGGACTATTTATGACTAAATGCTCACAATTAATAATTTGCATATGCACTTATAATCAAAATTCAAAACCAACTTCAACATGACAATATTTTATAAGCACTTTCATTTAACTTCTTTATAAGTTTTGTATCTTTCACCTTGATTTATTTTTGTTGTGATGAAGTATTGAATAAATGTTATTGTTTTTAGTAGGTAGTAAGAAAGACTAGATTGATGCACCACCTTGACTCAGAAATGCAAATGAAGGATGAGGCTGTTTGAGGTCTTCTTCATTGAAATTGAAGAGTGATTTTATTTGACATTTTGGCTCCTTATTATGTTGAGGTAGATTAGGGAATACTAATTTCAACTTCCAAATAATGTGTATCAATGTAACCATTTTGTTAATGAAGATTTAAATGGGTTAATGTTGTTCTATGATCTCAAGACTTTTGTTGCATGCTGTGGAGATGGTTCTACACTTTAGACTATGCTTCTACTAATGTTAATGGTAACTTTGTCTAGAACAATGAGATTTGAAGCATCACTAGTAAAATTGATTTCTACTAATGTTAATGGTAACTTTTGTTTTTACTTTTAATCATAAAATCGACAAATTATTTTCAATCTATTTTATATTCTTAAATATTTGTACATGAAATGTGAAGTTTTTTTTTGGTCGAAATGAAATGTGAAGTTGAAAAAAAAGAATTTTGTACCAATGGACTAGGCCGTGTTCAGCTTGATTATGCACAAGCCCATGTTATACTGCTTAATTAGGTCTAGATAACTGCTCTTCGCACCCTTAAATTGATCATAATCCTTTATATCCCTCCACCTTTCGGAAGAAATTTTTTCGTAGTGCAAATTTTATCAGAAGATATCTTCCGGTAGTACAAATCTTATCGGAAGATATCTTTTTGATGGAAATAATGATGCCTAAATTTCAAGAACCAAATTCACAAGTTGGTGCGGTTAGATATGGATCATAAATATAATTATTTAGCTTAAATGTCATCGTTGGTTTTCATGTTCATGCGTCCCAAGATATCCACATAGCTTAAGTCCTTGAATTTGCTATTAGACTAATCAGTAATCATCGAATCGAGTCGATAGCTAGACATTTTTTTAAAATTATTTTTATTTGGTATAAATCTTATGAAATAGGGATTGTTATTCATGAATGAGCTTGTTAGAAACAAATTAATCAAACCAAACTCTATTCTTGTCACAATGTATTCCCAAACGTATAGTTATGCCATTAATTTCATCATTAAAACCTATACAAAAAAACTCTCACTGTTTGTTGCAATGAATATTAGAATGCAAAGTTTTCCTTGATGGTAATGGCTATTAAAAAAACAGGCAAGATCCATATGTGGTGGGACTTGTGGACCTTAGAACAAATTAAAATGACAATCATATATAGATATGAGAGGGATGGCAATACTAAATTATAGAATTGCAAACATAATTATTATGTACGACAAATCCAGTCTGGATATATATCAGGATGAGTTCCCACTATTTACTAACTACTACCAAAAATAATTGAAGTTGGAGTATGATGATCATTGGGTGAAATTGGAGTAAATAATCTATTTAGCTCTTCCATTAATGGTAATGTTAGAATTTGTAGAACAACTTTTTTGTTAAGTAGTCTAGTGATTAAAATTTTACTCTTAAAAAGTGAATAAGTTGGCGTACCAGAGTTCGAACCCCAGTTCCATCACTTCTGTGCAGTATGTTCTATCAATTAAGTTAAGTTCACGGAACAATTTGTAGAATAATTTAAGCTCTCAAATTTGCAAAATAACAAATCAAATTCTTAAATTATAGAACGTCGACAATCGAATAATTTAGTCATTCTATACTGAAATGTCTCGTTAGTAAAAATTCATCAAAATCTCGGAAAAATATATGAATTAATATATCACCACAAGCATAAAAACATTTATATTAGGGTACAAAATTTGGAAAAATTATTGATTGTATACTGTATAAATTATAGAGAGATTAATTGAGTCAAAATAATTTTAGAGACTAAATTGTTGTTTTATAAATTTAAAGGATTTAATTGATTGTCTATTATAATTTTAAAGAATAAAATGATAATTTATTCCATGATGATGATAGCTCATGCACATGCTCTGGCTTATATTATTTATGCTTGGAAAAGGTTTCCAGCAAAAATTCACATGGAACTGACGTAAATAATGGACCCACAATTTATTTTGTTTCACAGATTAGTTTTTTTTTTTTGGTACATGGTTTATTTATTTAATTATTACCATTTTTCTTTTGATGACCACATATTAGGTTGATTAGGTATATTATATCATTAATTAGATAGGGCCCAAAGTTTCTTATCCTTGACAAGCATGTTTTAAGATTATTTGAAGATTGCTATGCCCTTTTATGGAATTTTTATTTTATGATGATTTGTGAAGCATCCATTGTTCTGTTTTGTTGTTATTGCATTTTTCTAACTTTACAAAATTTTGTTTTAAGGCTTTTTTTTTGGTTGGGCTTTAATAATAATGGTTCATTTGCATGTGCATGAGGGGCAGAGGTGAAAAAAAAAACTGAAATCACTTGTTTCATTTTCTAGTTGATTAATTTTAAGAACATTTTGATGAGATGATAAAAACTCTCTTTCAATTTAATTAGAAGTTTGGATTCAAATTCATCCCTACAAATGTAATAATATTAAATCTTTAAGAGAAAATGTTGTCGTTCATTATATTAAGCAAAGATGTAGTAGTATTCAATATAAAAATTGTGGTAGTTTGCCAAACATCATGTTTCAAAAACAAAAGCTAAAAAAAAATTGTTTCAAAAACAAAAGCTGAACCATCCAATACAACGAAGGACGAAACTGCATGTATTATCTTACGTTGTGGATTTTAATGGGTATGAGGTTTTTTAGATTTAGCCATTTAGAGAATATGTACCTTTAATTCATGGATCATGTGTCCTTATTCATACATAGGACGAATTTTAGGTTTCTTATGTGGAAATTATTGAATTTGTTATGTCATTTTGATGTAATTTATGAATAGTTGTTTTATCGTCATTGACATCGAATGGTGTTGATGTTATCACCATATTTACTTTTGTGCGCTTCTAAAGCGTCTTATAGCATACTTCAAAATGATTCAACTCATTAGCAGATTGAGCTTAAAACCGATTAAAAACAAATATGTGCAGGGCTAACTTCTCGCAAATATAATTTGTCATGTATATAATCTCATATCATCTATTACTAACTTTGTAAAACTTAAATTTATAATATAATTTAAAAGATTTACAACCTATTCATAATACAAACGAGCCAAATCATATTCTCAAAAATCATTATCACGATGTATAAACATTTGATATATATTATCCAATCCTATGCTATACTATTTAGGTTTTTCCAAAAAATCACGTTTAGGTATATAAGCATGATTAGTATAAAAATCTCTTTTTATTATCTACACTTAACCCAATTAATAATATCGAGATTGTTAGATAAAACATATTCAATTAGATATGAACTCGAATCTCAATCACAACTATGTGTAAATTATAAGTAATATTTATCTTCTTTTTTATGGACAATAAAAATGTCACTTTGTATTGAAGTGATACCTAACTGTCCTTAGAATTATGAGTTTATTATCTCCAATCGCAAGGATTAATGCTTTAGGTGGTGATAGCCATGTAGGGTTCGGTCCCGACGAGTAGAGGAGACTTTTCTTTTATTTGGAGGTAATAGTACCATGTACGGTTCCTTTTAAGACATCACTTTTTGTTCCCCTCAATAATAGCACCAATACCAACACACCTTTGCTTCCGATTCAACTAGGAGAATAGTCATTACGTTGCAAAATAATTATCATAGTTGATTAATTTACGTTTGTCAATGCACAACTTTGATCGTTAATGTTTTTAATTATGCATTTTTAAAAATAATAAAAATTGTATATTTTAAAAATATGCATCGAGACAAATCAAACAACAATTTATATACTAATATTTACATTAACGTATTAAGAATTTTTCACCAATATTTTCCTCTTTCAAACAAATAATACCTAACTACCCCTCTTTCAAAAAAAAAACGCATATACCCTACTTTAAAAGGGAAGCACAAACTTGCTACATTATCTAGCGAAGTTATGAAACAAAAGTGTGGGGTGGCAGGGAGGTGGTCCCCACTGGGTCCCACCAATTTTGCTACTTCATGTAGCGACTTTCTAAAGGCTTTTTTGTTTTTTTCTTTTTTCGTTTTTTGCTTTCCTTTTTTATTCAAATTTATTTAAAAAAGTTACCAAAATTTTTAAGATATTTAAAAACTAAAAAAAAAAAACCATAAACTATGAATATCAAAATTATAACCCTAAAATAAATTTAGATGATAATATTTATAAACTCAATAAATTTACTAGTTTATAATTGATAAAAAACAATAATATATTACATTGTTATAGAATAACATTTATCAAGTGCCACATCCTGGGCGTTTAATAGTTCGTTGTGGCCAACGACGTGGTTGTGGTTGTTCTTGCTCTTCTTTTTCCTCTTAATTTTCATCTTCATCTTCCTCTTTCTTTTCCTCTTGTACCAATTCTTGTATTTGCTGTTGTGGTGAAATGAATCGCTAAAAAGAAACCATCATATTTGGAGACCACACATTTTGATCTCCTTCTGCAACAAGTTTGCAAAAAAAATCATTGCTAATAAAATCATCTTGTTGTGGTGTTGGTTATTGTGGTATTGAGAAACCAAAATGTTGTTGTCCTTGTGATGGTGGTGGTGGTGGTGGAAATTAATCGGGTGGTGGAAATTGATCGAATTAGGACCGAAATGGATGATGATGTTGCAAGACAACCAAGAAGTTGTGGGTTATGCAAACAACCTGGTCACATTCGCAGCAAGTGTCCATATGTTGAGGCCGTTCAAATCAACAATACTTATTTTTCTCTTTATTTAAGTTGTGTCTATTATCGTAAACAATAAAAAGTTGTATGAATTTAATTATTATCCTTCCATCAATGTTATCTAAATTTTATTAGTTTATAAATATTTTCATCTAAATTTATTTTAGGGTTATAATTTTGATATTTATAGTTTATGTTTTTTTTGTTTTTAATTAGTTTTTAAATATCTTAAAAGTTTTGGTAATTTTTATAAAAAAAATTTGAATAAAAAAGGAAAGCAAAAAACGAAAAAGAAAAAAAAAACTTTTAGAAAGTCGCTTAGCGAAATTGGTGGGACCCAGTGGGGACCACCTCCCTGCCACCCCACACTTTTGTTTCAGAACTTCGCTAGATAATGTAGCGAGTTTGTGCTTCCCTTTTAAAGTAGGGCATATGTGTATTTTTTTTTGAAAAAAGAGTAGTTAGGTATTATTTGTTTGAAAGAGGGATATATTGGTGAAAAATCCAACGTATTAGTAAAAACATATTGTCAAATTAAATTATGTGAATAATACACATTAATTGAATACAACAATTATTTTAAAACAGAAGGAGTATTGATCACCTGACCAAAAAGAAATACTACTAGTCTACTAGTTTATTCTCTCAATCTTTGATTTCAAACACAACCTTAATTAGTCCAACAGTTTTCTTCTGTGTAACCAAACATATACTATGATCTATCCTAGTATTTCTCGGTGTCGGTTTCAGCGAGTCAAACAAATACCAAAGTCAACGAATTGTTACATACTATACTCTCTCAAGTCTCAATGGCCTATATATGCTGCCATGGATTTGAAAAGCATTTGACGAGTGCCTTTACTTAGGGACCAAATTTGTGTTGTGTTGTGTTGCGTGGACCTCACTCACAGCATCACCAAAGGCAAAGGTGTCATTTTCATTTTATTGCCAGCTATATTAATAACGTGTTATTCCTTCCCTTTGCCGTAACCTAACCATGCATGCTCATTGCTCACACCTGAATTTCGGTCGTAAATGTTTGACTTAATTATTTTGGCATTTTAAGCTACGACTTCTAGACCTGATCAAATCAATTTATTCCCTCATTCTAAAGTAAATGCTCCATATAGTTTGCATTTTAGTATTTATATAAGTTGTAATTATGGTGTAGAGGATTGTTCGAAAAAAATTACGGTCTAGAGAATGTATAATTTTGTCTTTGCAAGGATCATATCAGAGATTATAATTTCATTTATGTAAAAAACAATAGAAGTTTAAAATAGTTTCATCATTTCGTTTAGCTACCAAAAAAAGAATACAGGTTGAAATAAAAAAATTGTTGATATATTATTGATGTAAGTATGAAGTGTTGATAGTAAAAAAAAAATAAAAAGTTGAATGTTTCATATAAAATGATAATTTTTTATAGTCCCTATCAGTACCATAAATTAAAATTTTCAAGGCATAATGAAATGAATGTTTTTTTAAGGATACATAAATTGAGCAATGACTAAATTGTTGTATGCCATTATTTTTCTTTTGCAAATAAAAAAGTTATGGACACTTTTTAACATGATACCAATAATACAAGTCACACTCTTGACCTAGAAATCAACATCACATAAAAAAAAAGACCAATATAATTCAACCAAATAAACAATGTTTTATCATGATTAACTTAACCTTTTAGCTTAGTCAATCTCTAAATTAATCTTGATCCTACACATTACACAAGATATTCTTCTTTCCATCTTGTTCTTTGAGTAGAAGCAAAGGTGTAAATGTAATAGTCAAAAGAATAAAAATCTCTACACAAAACACCTAAACCTCACTACTTTTCACTTCTTCAGGAGATTAGTGAGTGGTTCTCAAAAAATTTCTATTAACAAGTCGCTTTCAACTTTTACTGTCTTCATTAATCAGAGTTTACCTCAGTGAGTAGCTACAAAACAAAACAAAGACAAGAACAAAAACACACTAAATTAATGTTCTGTTTTTTTCACTCTCTTCATTCTTTTCTTCTTCAATTCTTTACCTTCAACTTTTTCCTTCACTTGCTTCCTAAATTTAGCATACCCCATTTTTCATCACTCTCTTCTCCTCCAATTATTCTTCTCAACTTGTATTTTTCCTCATTTTTTTATTTGTTTCTAATTTTATTTTTTTATTTGTCATTTTCATCAAAAAGCTAGTAGTCTAGTTCTTTTAATCTGGTTTCTTCTCAATCTGAATTTTTTTCTTCTATTTTTTGATTTTTCCTAGCTGAATTTGATTTGGGTTTTGTCATTTTTCTTCAAATCTAGATCAAGTTGTTTCCTTTATTCTTCTCCATTGAAAAAAGCTTAAGCTTATTGGATAAAGCTTGTTCTTTTACATCCCTTGAACACAAATTTGTTCCATTTCCACCATTTTCTTTGACCCTTTTGCCTCAAAATTATTGTCACTTGTTTATTTCTAAGCAATGGTTATTGTAGGAAAAAGACCCAATTTGAAGTTACTTCAAATTCTTCTGTTTCTGTTTTACCTTCATTTCAACAGAAGCAGTTCTTATCAGATGGCACCAATGAACTGTACGGACACAAGACGTGTTTGTACTTCTTTCTTGGCCTATAAGCCTCAACAAAACCAGTCTTTAGGAGTGATTCAAAGCATGTTTGATGTGTTGCCAAATGACATCACAGTTGAAGGAAATGGTTGGGATTATTTATTCATAAGGAAGAATTGTTCTTGTGCATCTGGTATAAAGAAATATGTGTCTAATACTACTTACACTGTGAAATCAAATGAAGGGTTTGTTGATGATTTGGTTATGGATGCTTATGATGGGCTTATTTTGCTTCCAAATACTTCAAGGAGAGCAAGAAATGGTGCTGTTATATCATTGAGGTTGTTTTGTGGCTGTTCTAGTGGATTATGGAACTATCTGTTGAGTTATGTGTTGAAAGATGGGGATAGTGTTGAATCTTTGGCTAGTAGATTTGGGGTTAGTATGGATAGTATTGAGGGTGTGAATGGTCTTGATGGTCCTGATAATGTTACTGTCGGTTCACTATATTATATTCCTCTTGATTCTGGTTAGTTCTTACTTCATTCATTGCAATCTTATTTGATAATTTTTCTTCGAATTTGATTGTGTGTATGTTTATGTATGTGTGTTCATATGTTTGAGAGAGATATTTGGTTGAGGATGCTTTAGTTCTCTATAACTTTGTTTTATGGAAATTGTGTGGAATTTGAGGATTGGGGCTATTTTTGGTAGAATGGTTTTTGAGGCTTATGTGATTGGTATTTGGGGATAAAGTGATTGAATTAATAAAATGGTATTTGAGAATTCTTGTTTAAAGGTTTTGTTTGGACTAAGTTAATTTGAGCTTATTAACTGGCATAGCTTGTGAGATTGTTTGGGAGAACTTATGACATCTCCATAAAGGTGTTTACAACTTATTTCGACAAGCTCTCGAGGATAGCATAAGAAAAATAGTTTAACCTTATTTTATCTTTTGTTATAGAAATAACTTATAGCACTTATATGATTATGATGAGCATTTATGCTACAAGTGCTGCTTAATTAAATTGTTTACCCAAAGATGGCCAAGCCAATAGAATAAACCTCCCCATGATAAATGAGAATTTCATGACAGGTTGCAAAAACTGAGATGTATGAAAATTATGTGTACATATAAATCTGTAAGATGCTAAATATAAATTCAAAGTGATTTCATTTAAGTGGTTAGGAATTGGGACAATCATGGTTTATCTTCAGTGGTAGTATTTAATGTGTTCAGAAAGAAACACATGCAAGTATAGGAAATACCTCATATCAACTGCTACAATTAAAACAGAAAATTGACTATTTTTTCGGCATGTACTATTACGTAGACAATGAGCTAGATTAAAGGGCTATTTCATTAACTTTTCTGTGATTATTTTTTTATTATGAACCAATAGTCCAATTATATTTGTGAAATGTTATAATGTTTTTCACTCTTGAAACCTAACTTCAATTTTAATTATTTTACTTCATTGTAGTTCCTGGTGACCCTTATCCTCTGAACAATGCTTCTCCACCAGCTTCTGTTCCTACCGCTTCTGTTGACAACTTTTCAGGTATTCATCAACATGTGCTTTTAAAAAAGGAAACTGCTTTTCTTTTCCATTTAACTTATAGTTTGTGCTATATTAGATTCTGAATGTTGTCATTATTTAATTTACTTTTATATATTTGTTATAGGTGATGATGCCAATCATAAGTATCATGTACCCTACGGATTGATCATTGGGGGTTTAGGAGTCGGTCTTGTTCTGATAATATTAAGTATAGTTCTTTGTGTTTGCCTGAGATCGTCAAATTGTTATTCTGATTCCCGAAGTCATGAAAAAGACGCTGAGGGAAAGGTCTCTCATAAATTCCATATTCTTCGGAATCCAAGTTTTTTTTGTGGTTCTGGAAGGTACATATGCGGAAAACATGCTGATCACAAGCAAACAGATGGTGACTCAAGCACTCACACGATTACGGTTCCCAAAGCTTCAAGTAAGTAACCTTCTTATTGTAGCTCAAAGTAGTTATGTTTCGCATACTGTATTCCTATATGCAATCCTTGAACTTGGATTTATACATGTTGGTTTTACATTTGTCTCTGAGTACCAATCTTAATTACTTGATATTTTAAACTGGAGTGTATGCATAATATGGATGCATTAACTATTGCAGCTCTAGGGCCGGACATATTTGATATGGATAAACCTGTAGTTTTTGCATATGAAGAGATTTTTTCGTCAACCGAAGGCTTCTCTGATTCAAATCTACTTGGACATGGAACATATGGATCTGTCTACTATTGCCTCCTTCGCGACCAGGTTCGTGACCGTATATTTAAAGTCAGTTATAGTATTTACAATAATGACGGGTACTAATAGAATCATCACCAGGATCATGCTGTTTAATTTACCGTCTACTAATAGTTTCCTTTTTCTCATACGATATTTACTTGAATCCTTCTAGGAAGTTGCTATCAAAAGAATGACGGCTACAAAAACAAAAGAATTCACATCAGAGGTTAAAGTTTTATGCAAGGTTCATCATGCTAATCTGGTAATTTATTTTTCGATCATATAATATATAATATCACCCATTGATTTTGGAGCCAATTTTGAGGAATATATAATATCTGATTTTTTTATTTATTAATTTGTCAAGGTAGAATTGATTGGCTATGCAGCCAGTCATGATGAGCTTTTCCTAGTTTATGAATATGCTCAAAAGGGTTCACTCAGAAGCCATTTGCATGATCCCCAAAATAAGGGTAAGTTTATGCATCTATATTTTGGTCTGTAGACTATCAATTACCGTTAGTAAACCTATAATTTTATATCTATATTGAGTTTTTAAAAAATTAATGAAATGATTTGGTCTTATAGAAACAGCTTATGACATGCCTATAAGCTGTTTCAGTTTATTTCCATAGGCTCTCTATGATAACTTATGGAAACAACTTATAGTTTATATGAAAATAATTTGACTTCTTTTTATATTTTATTATTGAAATAGGTTATACACAAACATTTATAATTATATGATAAACATTTATGCTATAAGCGCTTAAGTTGTTTATCCAAACAGGGCCACAGTTCATGACCATTATTTATCTTGCTTATAGGTCATTCACCATTATCATGGATCATGAGGGTCCAAATTGCACTTGATGCTGCTAGGGGACTTGAATATATACACGAGCACACGAAAGCTCATTATGTTCACCGAGATATAAAGACAAGCAACATTTTACTTGATGCTTCCTTTAAAGCAAAGGTAGTGACTAATTTGTACAGTATTACATATTTTCTATGTCTTTCACATATGTTGATTATCATATGTTACAGATCACTCTTTGTTTCTCTAGATTTCAGATTTTGGATTGGCGAAACTTGTCGGGATAACAAATGAGGGGGGGGATATTTCAACTACCAAAGTTGTTGGCACATATGGATATCTTGCTCCGGAGTAAGTAATGTTCACTGATAAAAAAATTTCATTGTTTGTTATCCTTTGTAAAAGAGAATAATATCGAAAAATATTTCTGATTTTTTTGCAGATACTTGAGTGATGGTCTTGCAACAACCAAAAGTGATGTTTATGCATTTGGTGTTGTTCTTTTTGAGACTATAACCGGAAAGGAGGCAATTATTCGAACAGAAGGCATGATGACAAAAAACCCTGAAAGACGGTCACTAGCATCGATAGTAAGTTCTGCATATAAGACATCATCGTAAATTTAAGTTCTACATGCATTTAGTTCTATCTTGCTTTGCAGAAAATTTTCTAAGGGCGTGAGTAGCTTGTAAATATCAGATCAAATGTGACGAAAGTTTATTAAATACGACCTCTGGTCCTAATTATCCTAATTATAACAAAAATATTGGTATCATATAAGAAATAGTTGCACTTTTAAGTTACAACTTTTTTGGTTCCTTACTTTCTTAATCCTCGGCATTGCTCCTTATTTCATTGATGATGGCACTCCCTGGTGTTTAACCGTTGCAACATTTTTCCGATGTATTGTCTTAACTGTTTGTTAAAAATTGCAGATGTTGGCAGTTCTTAGGAACTCACCTGATTCGTTGAGCATGTCAAGCATGAAAGATTACATTGATCCAAATATGATGAATCTATATCCCCATGATTGTGTATTTAAGGCAAGTTTCTATATTTTCACATATTTTTCTTATGGTATTTTGATATGTTAACCAAAAAAATTAAAGATTGTTCAGATGAAAGCAAAATTTCCAACATTAGTTCTTAAGTGATGTCTCAAGGGATGAAAATTTGTGTTGTGTATGACTCATAGTTTACCGATAAGTTGGAAGGTCGTCCCTGGGGTACGGTTCAGGAGTAACCTTGTAAACTGGACCGTAATATATAAACATAAGTTGTAATCTGCAAAGTGCAAACCTAAGCTTGAAAAATACAAATACACAGCAGCCGACACTCGGCAGTTTGAGATGTAGGCAAAATTAGCCGAACTCCTTGATCAAATATCGTGTTCTCTGTTTGCGTTTTTACATATATGGTTTCTTTTGAACTAGAGTTCTGACTCATTCTTGTTATGGCGTATTGTTTGTGTGCATAGATGGCTTTGTTGGCGAAGCAATGTGTGGACGACGATCCGATTTTACGACCTGATATGAAACAAATAGTGATTTCCATCTCACAGATTCTTTTGTCTTCTATTGAGTGGGAAGCAACACTAGCTGGGAATAGCCAAGTATTCAGTGGACTTGTTCAGGGAAGATAGGAATCAAATAAAAAAGTTATTATTCTTTTACTTGATTGTGATGTATCAATATCAATATCAATATCAATAGGAGCATAGACTTGTGATGGACATGAGGGTCAATCAATATCTTCTTTTTGACTTGAAAGCTATATCTTGATTTTTGTATTTATGTAGAAAATTTTAGACAGTAGTATATGTATGTTTATATTGTTTTTTTTAAGACTCGGTATCCGAACTAAAGAAAGATTAATTTGGATTGCTAGTAAGTTGTGAGGGAGCAAATTTAATCTTCACTCTGAAATAATTAAGCACTTGAACATTTGTAAATAACAAAACTTAGTTATAGTAATTTAGACAAATTTTAGCCGGTTTTGTCTCAGTTTTGTCGTCAAAACTACATACATATTTTAGGATCTACAATTTACAAAATTTGTTTGGCTAATTTTCTTACAAGTACTACATTAGAGAACATCATAAACACAATACTTAGATGATGTACAGTTTTTAATAATTAAGAAATTTAATGTACAGTTTTTAATAATTAAGAAAAATTGGTTACAAAAGGATGAGAAACTAAAAAGCAAAGCTTTTTTTTTTACAAACTAAAAGGCAAAGCTATTATTAATTAAGAAATTTAATGTACAGTTTTTATTAATATGATATCTTAAGTAGTAAGAGCATATGACATATGAGTTGGGTATGAGGAAGTCTAGAGTTTGATTCATGATGGGAGTAATTTATTATTCTGATGTACCAAATGGACTGATACACTTGATTTTTAAAATGATAAATAAATAATTATTTTTATAAATTAAAAAGTTATTTGTTGGCTATCATATTTTAGAGATCATAATTTCATAAGAAAAATTACAATTTCATATTTTATAAACATTAAACTAATTTTTATAGTATATTTTTTCAAAAAAAAATTCAATATTCACTTTTATGAATAATAAAAATTAAAAAACAACCAAAAAAATCAATCTTTTTTATACAATTTTAATGAATTATATTTAGTTTTTTTTTTGACAGAGTTTATATTTAGTTATTGTAAATTTTAAAACAGAGTTTTTTTTTCTTCAAAATATACTCATTTTTGCCTAATTTAGAAGATAAATTCTTGTTTATGCGCTGGTAATAAAAAAAATCCCGTTACACAAAACGACGTTCTTATCTCGCGTTTAAGAACCCGCCTTTTACCTAAACATTCAAATTACAGTGAAGCAGAATTTTGGGAATGAATTTTGCATAGATGATGAAGACGACAACAACGAATTGCTTCAATCACGACAATGAAATCGATTCCTCTCTCATTCTTCTTCACTCTCATATTTCTTCTCTTCTCTATCAGGTTTCTCCTCTTTTCAATTTCATATTTTGATTGATTTTAGGTTTTTGTATGAAAATGAAAAAAATTAAAATTTGAATTTGAATGTTAGATTGATGAGCTTGTTGTTAAAGCGCTTGAAGTGAAGAAGAGTGTTAGCGAAGAAGGAAAAACGGAAGTTGAATCTTTCTCCAATTTGTTGTCTGATATGCTGTCACGTTTGAAGGTCAAAACCCTAAATTTGATTTTTTTTTACTATTTTTTTTGTAGTGTAAATTGTTATTTTAGTCACTAAATATGTGAATATGTGCTATTATAGTGTTTCTGAATACATCGAGTAAATGCCGAACTTTTGCCACTTAGTCCCCCAACTTATTGTAATACCGATCCTCAACATTGCGCAATGTTAATTAAGTTGGTCCCTTTGTCACTTCCAACTCAGCAACTTTAACTTTGTTTGTTAACTGGAAGTGATGGAGGGAGCAACTTGTATAATGTTGCGCAATGTCAATAACGATTTTGGAAATTGGGATTACGATAAAGATGGAGATGGCTTGAAACAAGTGGCAAAAGTCAGGGACAAAGTTGGGTATTTAGTCTAAAAACATCTATGACTGTGCCTTTTGTTAGTAATTTTATTCAAAGATGCTTTTATAATTTTGATGACACTTGGCACATTGTCACATTCGACGGCCAAGATTTCTGTTTACTCTTCAGTTTGAGTCTTCAATATTCTACTTTCAAGTTTTTGCTCTGTTGAGTGTTTTTGTTGTTGTTATCAAATGCAGCCATGGGCACCAAAATTGGAAGCTGCACTTTCATCAACTTCAGTGGAATCTGAAAGGAAAATTGAAGAAGTTTCTTGTGATGAAAGTAATGTGAGTGATTGTGAAAGTCCTAAAGAGACTACATTAGTGTCTCCTTCTCCCCTTGTTTCATGGCGTGCTGATTGCACAGTTCAAAGAGGTAGACAAATGTTTATGCTCACACCACTCCCATTATCAAAAGCATTTTTATCATCTAAACCGCAAATGCCACAAACCAAATTAGATTTCACTGAATTGACTTCCTCCCATAATACTTCAATGCTTTACGGTGTTGTAACAAAACCAACTCCAATAAAGCCCGCCCTTTCTCTTGTGAGTGAAGAGGCAACAATTAATGAAGAGCTCGAGTTGATATCTTCGCCAGATTTTTCTAAAAGAGATACCTCCATGCTTTATATGATGACTCCTTGCTTGAAAATGTCACCTCCGAAGTCTTGTGTTTTGCTTGAACCCATATCTGAAGTACGTCATTTGGGAAATGACAAGGTTCGAAAAGCCACCCCATTTCCTGTTGGAGTTCATTACAGTGATTCAGAAGATTCTGAATCTTCTTCTGGTAACAATGATGTGTCGCGGGGTTTGGCGTTGAAGTATCCAGAACTCATGGGGATACAATATGTTCCTAAGTCAGGAATTGGAAAGAAAAATGTTGAAGCGTCACCTGTTTGGCTTACTTCACCTCCAAAAACTTGTGTTTTGTTAGGGACTCCGGATGAGAAATCATTGGAGTTGGAAAAGGCTGTAAACGATTCATGTAAACATATCTCTGAATCTATTCTTAAGGAAAAAGATAGTAAATTGAATTTGAAAGAGGATATTTCCAAAGGTCATAATCAAACACAAAAATCCTGTAACCAAGGTAATGGTTAACCTGTTTTATATGCCTTATAGCTTGTTTGGTTAACATGGGTTATGTTATGTGCTTGATAATGGTTATTGTGTTGTTGATTCTTTGCAGATCATTTTGCCGGCAACTTATCTCATGTAGAGAGCACTCCCATGTGGCTGAACCCTGAAAACACATTACAAAGAGGGAAACATGCTGGTGAAAATACTTTGAAGAAGGAATTATGGGCTAAGTTTGAAGCAGCAGCCTATGAATTTGAGCCCAAGTTTCAGACAATGAGTAAGAATTCTCAGAAAGGGTTTCTTGACCTACTGGAAGAAGCTTCATGTGATGAATAAACTGAAAATATGAAAATTTCTCAAGATCTAAGCATGCAAATAATCTCTCATTGGAAAGTTTTGACATGTACATGCTGGTTTTTGTTGTAAGATTTGTAGCAATGAGGCCTGGTGCATCCTATCTTAGTTCTACTTTGTGGCCAAAAGAAATCATGTGATCAACAATGATACGTGCTAAAAATGCACATTTTCTGTATCATGTTCAACTTTGTCTATTATTATAGTATTATTGCTATTATTATTCTCTGCCATTGTTTAAACACAATATGCCAAGTTCAAAGATCCAATTCTTTGAGTTAGCCAGCTATCACTGATATTTTCGTGAGTGGAAAACACAAGCTCTCAGATACTTTGATGAAGGTGGGTTATCTTTTTGAACAAGATAATTTTTTTGGAGATAAATGAGTGCTACAATAGTCATCTAAACTTCCACTCATGGTTGATAAAATGAATGAAGAGCATTGATAATTTGGCTACGAGTTTTATTATGCATAATAGAAATTATTTTTCTCAAAAAAAGAAAATTATCTCCATTCCTACACACACATTCTCATCATATCTGTTATAGTAGTCATCACTCATCACCATATGATCATATTTGACAGTTTTAAGGGTTCTGTACTCCTCCCCTCGAAAATTCTCCATCTAAACATAGGCGAGTGTTACACTTTGTCATCTTTATAAGCGGTCTACAATGGATCAGTGCTTCAAAAAAAAGAAAAGACTTTCATCATCTTTATGTATGATGGCAAAGCGGACGAACCTATTCCATTTAAAGATCATTTAAAAATGAGATAAGACGAATCTACTTAGTTGGCTAATTAATCTATACGATAAGAATATATAAAAAGTAATTCTAAGAGTAGTCTACCAAAAATAAAGAGTAATTCTAAATATACCAAAATCATTGATTTTAAATGCATGGATCTTTTACATATTTAAGCAAAAAAAAGAAAGTCAAATAATCGTAGGTGCGATTTGAGACCGGGCAAAATTTAAGATATGATAGAGAACTTATGAAATCCGTTGATTATATGAAAATTTGAAATGAAATACATTTCATAATTAAAGTTTGTGTGGAATTGCAAACTTAACATTTCAATGAGTCACAATTAAAACTGATAATCCACATATACCAAAATTAAAACTTCAAAAACAAAATCAAAAACGTGAAACCAAAAGTTTTATCACCTTGTCAAAAAAACTCTATACCTAGGGTCTTGGAAGTGAAACAGTAGCATCAGAAGAATCATGTGTTGAGAATAATATATCTAAATATTATTTTTTTGAAGATTTTAGGTTGAAATATAATTTAATTTTTTTTTTTAAATAACATAAGATTAGATTTAAGATATATTTTTGTTTAGAATATATATGATTTGTTTAAAATTTATAAGATTAATTTATTATTTTAAAAGATATGATCTAAAAATTTATTTTATTTGTAGCTATATATATAGAGTTCGTAACATAGTGAAAATTAAACTTGCAAATTCTTTGTATAAGATATATTGGGAAGAATTTTCTCCGTATAAAAATATATCCTATAAAATTTCACAAAAGTACAAAATTACCCATCACCATGTCGTCGAACGATGATGAAGTTAAAAAGATCGAACAAGAACTCGCTTTCGATACTGATCTTTATGGCGGTAACGACAAAACTTCATATCTCACTTCAATTCCGGCCACCGGAGACGCCGCCGATAACGAGTTTGTTCGCAAACTTCCTTCATACACTACTCCTAAATCTATCATCAAGGAAATTCCTTCCGCTGAAAACGACGGTGGTGCATGTTTCCCTAACACTCACAGAATAATTGATCGTGAAGATGATTACCATAGGCGTAGGTTGAATCAAAACCTTTCGCCGGATAGACACGATGCTTTTGCCGCCGGCGGTGAGAAGACGCCGGTTCCATCTGTCAGGACTTATGCTGATATTATGAGAGAGGAAGGTTTGAAGAGGGAGAAGGAGGAAACACTGAGAGAAATTTCGAAGAAGAAGAAGAAGGAGGAAGAAGAGAATGCTAAGGCTCCTCCGGAGAAGAGGAGGAATAGGTGGGATCAATCTGAGGATGAATGTGCTGCTAAGAAGGCTAAGACTTGTGATTGGGATGTTCCGGATTCGACAACACCGGGGAGGGGGAATAGATGGGATGAGACTACAAATGCTAAGAGACAAAGATCAAGATGGGATGAAACACCTGCTACTACTATGGAAAGTGCAAGTGCAACTCCTGTTGGTGGTGTTGAATTGGCTACACCGACACCTGGTGCTTTACAAGGTTTATTTACACCTGAGGAGTATAATTTGTTGAGGTGGGAGAGGGATATTGAAGAGAGGAATTGTCCTTTGAATGATGAGGAACTTGATGCTATGTTTCCACAACAAGGGTATAAGGTTTTGGATCCTCCTGCTATTTATGTGCCTATTAGAACTCCTGCAAGGAAGCTTCTTGCTACTCCTACGCCGCTGGGGACTTCGCTTTATCAAATTCCTGAAGAGAATCGTGGTCAGCAGTTTGATGTTCCTAAGGAAGCTCCTGCTGGTTTGCCTTTCATGAAACCTGAAGATTATCAGTATTTTGGGGCTTTGTTGAATGATGAAAATAAAGAGGAGTTGTCTCCGGATGAACAGAAAGAGAGAAAGATTATGAAGCTTTTGCTTAAAGTGAAGAACGGTACACCACCACAGAGGAAAACGGCTTTGAGGCAGCTTACTGATAAGGCTCGTGAGTTCGGTGCTGGACCTTTATTTAACCGAATTCTGCCGTTGCTTATGCAGCCTACTTTGGAGGACCAAGAGAGACATCTTTTGGTTAAGGTAATTGATAGAGTTCTTTATAAATTGGATGAATTGGTTCGGCCTTATGTGCACAAGATTCTTGTTGTTATTGAGCCCCTCTTGATTGATGAAGATTACTATGCCCGTGTTGCGAGGAGGGAAATAATATCTAATCTAAGTAAAGCTGCTGGGCTGGCTACCATGATTGCTGCCATGAGGCCCGACATAGATAACATTGATGAGTATGTTAGGAATACCACTGCTAGAGCTTTTAGTGTTGTTGCATCTGCTCTTGGTATTCCAGCTTTATTGCCCTTCTTGAAGGCTGTTTGTCAAAGTAAGAAATCATGGCAAGCCCGTCATACTGGGATTAAGATTGTGCAGCAAATTGCCGTTTTAATTGGTTGCGCTGTGTTGCCCCATCTGAGATCTCTTGTGGAGATTATAAAGCATGGTCTGAATGATGAGAATCAGAAGGTGAGGACGATCACTGCATTATCTCTTGCTGCTCTTGCCGAGGCTGCCGCTCCTTATGGTATTGAGAGTTTTGACTCTGTGTTGAAGCCACTGTGGAAGGGTATTAAGCAACATTGTGGTAAGGTTCTGGCTGCGTTTTTGAAGGCAATTGGGTTTATCATTCCTTTGATGGAAGCCTTATATGCCAGCCATTATACTAAGGTAGTCGTGATTATTCTGAAACGAGAGTTTCAGTCACCCGATGAAGAAATGAAAAAAATTGTTTTGAAAGTGGTGAAGCAGTGTGTGAGCACCGAGGGTGTGGAAGCTGAGTATATCAGAACTGATATCCTCCCTGAGTTTTTTAGAAACTTCTGGGTTAGGAGGATGGCTTTGGATAGAAGGAACTACAAGCAACTTGTGGAGACAACGGTTGAGATAGCAAACAAGGTTGGTGTTGCGGATATTGTTGGAAGAATTGTTGAAGATCTTAAAGATGAGAGTGAACCTTATAGACGAATGGTCATGGAAACTATTGAGAAGGTGGTCACTAACTTGGGATCATCTGATATAGACGCACGGTTGGAAGAGCTTTTGATTGATGATATTCTTTATGCCTTCCAAGAGCAGACCAGTGATGATGCTAATGTGATGCTTAATGGGTTTGGCGCAGTTGTAAACTCACTTGGGCAGAGAGTAAAACCGCATCTTCCTAAGATTTGTGGTACCACCGCGTTGAGGTTAAAGAATAAGAGTGCCAAGGTGAGGCAGCAAGCAGCAGACCTCATTTCGAGAATTGCTGTTGTCATGAAGCAGTGCCACGAGGAACAATTGATGGGTCATCTTGGTGTTATCTTGTATGAGAATCTTGGTGAAGAGTATCCGGAAGTTCTAGGTTCAATTTTGGGTACTCTCAAGTCAATTGTTAATGTTATTGGTATGACAAAGATGACTCCACCTATTAAGGATTTACTTCCTAGGTTGACTCCAATTTTGAAGAATAGGCATGAGAAAGTCCAGGAGAACTGTATTGACCTTGTGGGTAGGATTGCTGATCGTGGGGCTGAGTTTGTACCTGCTAGAGAATGGATGAGGATCTGTTTTGAGCTTCTTGAGATGCTTAAGGCACATAAGAAGGGGATTCGTAGAGCTACTGTGAACACTTTCGGATACATTGCAAAAGCCATCGGACCACAGGATGTCCTGGCAACTCTATTGAATAATCTCAAGGTGCAGGAGAGGCAGAATCGTGTATGTACTACTGTTGCCATTGCTATTGTTGCAGAAACATGGTAGGAAGTTAGCAAACCCCTATATATATAATGTAAAATTAAACAAATAACTCATAATTCATGAAACATTCATAAATTATAACAAGTCTTAATCAAAGCACACAAATAAAAAGAAAGAATAAAAAAGAAAAGAGAAAAAAACTGAAACGAAAGCTAAAAAAAACAAATTAAGGAAAAGAAAAGAATAAAAACTGGAAGAGAAGAAACAGAGTCGCACACAGAGGATGATGAAGCTGAAACCGCGACAAAGCTAAATGAAACGACAGTGAAGAACGTTTGGAAATTAGGGTTTGGTCGATTTACAAGGAAAAATAGGAGAAAAGGTAAACGGGAAGTCTGAAAACCCATTTTTACCCTTAAAGAATAGGGGAAAATTCGGTTTTGTCCCTAAGAACCCAATAGCGGGCCTTACCGCTACAGATATCCGCTACCTACTACACTATGCATGGCCGCTATTTCGGTCGTAGCGGCCGCTATGTCTAACTGTGCCGCTACAAGCCATCTCAGATCGGCGAGCAACTGCTACGCTGCACCACTATAGCGTGCTATCAACAACTATGATGTTAGTCTAGTAATTTTTTTATTTCTGCTCTTCTTTTAGCATGTAATGTTGTGAGTGCTGCTTGATAAGGTTCCTTATGCCCATGGTTTAGTTGTGTTCTTTTCAGATGGAACCTGGCCACCTCTTTTTCATATTCATGAGGAATATACAATTGAAACTTGGAAAATGCTATTTGAAATAGAATTTTGAATCACTTGTGTTCAAAAAGCATTATGATATGGTGTTGAATAGAGTTTAACCATTTTGCTGTTAATTCTGAAATACAATCAGATTCTGTTGGATTCATGTATCCAGTTTGCAAGGCAAAAACATCTTGTCAAATCATTGTGTTGGGCAGTGGATTCATCTCTCTTTAGACTGGTAGTTTTTTATTCTCTGTAATTGATGATTGAATAAGAATGGTTTCTGTTATCTTATCTCTTAACTATTATTTTGTCTAAAGTAATTGAAAGACATTGTTATCACTATTCTGTTTTAAGTTGTTCAAAAAAAACTATTCTGTTTTAAGAAGTGGTACTATTATTCTGAGATTTCAATATCTCCAAATATGCACTAGTGTCTGAATAGGTCACCTGAGTCCGAGTGCATCAATATTTCCTGTTCATTTTAAGTACCAAGGCCAAAAAATGCAAAACAAGACAAGTTGGTTAATTGACTTGGGTTATGTTATTGTCATGTCACAACTGCAGTAGCAGGCATGCACAGCTATTATATTCTGTGATCTGAAATTTAGTAATTTTTTTTCCTTTAAACTTTGGCAGCTGAATGATCTTTATACAAATCAGTAGCAGGAGTTGATGTAGAAGATAAAATCCAGCTTTTAGAATTGATGAAGTGCTCAATTATGGTACCTGAATAGATTTATGGTAGTATAGTCTCAATTAATTTCTCAATGACTCTATGTTGTATTATCACCAACTATCTTGTTTGTTTGTAAGAGAACCAATCAATAGTATATAAGGTTTTTTTACACCACATGTCTAACTCCACATTTATTCTCAAATTTATTTTCTTTTTTAATGAGGAATTATTATCAAATTCATTATTCGATCTATTGTTTTTCAAATTCATTATTTTAAAGTGGATTTTGATCATCTGTAACTTTTAAAATTCACACTAGCCATGAAATTATATTTGATTACTTATTAACATTTGTCATTCAAAGTCTAAGGAATAGTTGAACGAAAGGGAGTCGTCCCTCTGATTTAAAACTAAAGGGGTGTTTGTGTTGTTAAGAAAACTTTAAGGCAAGTCGATGTAATTTATCCTTTTTATAATTAACTTTAAAATATAAAACAAATAAATATAACTATATAGACACATTTGAAAAACATTTAAACGAGTGATGCATAGTTATTAATTATTTTTTTGGTATATAGATGAAATGATAAAGTCATCATCACAATTGTATGAGTTATGTATGAGTTTGTGATGATATTTTGGCCACGAGTTTTATTATGCATAATATAAATTATTTTTTCTCAAAAAAGGAAATTATCTCCATTCCTACACACACATTCTCATCATATCTGTTATAGTAGTCATCACTCATCACCATATGATCATATTTGACAGTTTTAAGGGTTCTGTACTCCTCCCCTCGAAAATTCTCCATCTAAACATGGGCAAGTGTTACACTGGGTCATCTTTATAAGTCCTCTACAATGGATCAGTTGGTACATATGAGTTTTATACTTTATTTGAGAAATGAAACTTTAACAACAAATTTTTGATGTCACTTAAAGTTCTTTTCCATTTTTATGTATATTTTTGAACTCGATCATGGGTGTTCGACATAACCATGTCTACATTTTCTACTAATTGACATTGAACTATGATTTGTGGTCCAAAACAAACGAGGATCCTATCTTCCGCCATTCTAGGGCTTGCTTGAAGGACACGGCAAGAAGATGGTTATCAAGTTCTTTTCTGGGGGAAATTAAAGTAGTATGTGGGTGTTCTCTTTATACGTGTGTGTGTGTGTGTCTATATATAGGCATATAGATATAAAATTATATTTTTAAATCATATATATCTTATGTAAAAAAAAATCATATATATCTTTTTTATTTAATAATAATTTCGAGTAAGTTTTTATGTGTTCTCTTTAAAATAAATTGCATAGGAAGATATAAAAATAATTTTTAATATTTTTGTTTATTGAGAAAAGAGGGAGAGAGAAAATAATTAAAATGTAATTTGCATTTAATTTTCATAAGATAAAGTTAAAAAAAATTGAAAAGAAAAATGAAGTTTTCTCTTTTATAATTTAGGACAGAAGAAGTATATAATATAAATATTTCTGAGGAACTCTCGTGCACCGTCAATTGCTTTAGTGACATTCAATTAAAATATCATAGAAATTGTAATTGCTTATGACTTCAGTTAGATCTTCTCTAACAAACTTTGATTCCCACTTTTCCAGAGTCCTAATCCACAACTACTTCCTACAAAAACAAATATAGAAAGTAATGGAATAAAATTTGAACCTTCTTATAAAGTTAAAACAGTTATCAATGATCATTGTAACACAACGATATTTTTATTTGCGTAATAGTTTTAGTACTTTTATCAACTTATAATTTAGTCAAGAATTTATTCTACATGTAAATAATTTAAGAAAATTATAACGTCCTCTATTTTTAAGAATCTAATAATTTTATTTATTTTGATAATACTTAATTAATTTAAGTATTTCAAGTGGTCAATTTGGTGTAATTATAATAGAATTTTAAAAAGTTTATATATCTTCCACTACAACTTCATTGGTATGGTATTCATTTGAGATTGAGTGAAAGCATTTACAGCAATAATTGTCATCTCCCTCTACCCAAAAGTGCCAAACTATATGTCTCCTATTCAGTGAGCACCAACAACATTTTGATCAACCCACCAGACATGCATCAATTGACACTATGAAGATGCTTTCACTAAAAACATTTGGAGCAATGCCAGGATTACATAGTCTACAACATGCTTTGAAATTTCATTATTTCTCTGACATTTCTATTATATAAACGTATCGAAAACAAAATCTCTGTTAATTTAACAGTTGCCTACAATCTGAAAGTACATGCATTAGGTTAAAATGGACACACAAAAAAAATAAAATTTGTCATTATTTAACCTTCATTGAAACACATACAAATTTAGCTATCCGTGGTCAATCCAACCACCAACTTCATTGAACAATTTTGCTTCAGGTAGTGGCATCCGCACCAAAGAATCAATCAGACATATAATCTTCTCCTCCACTAGATTGGAAATTATCCTGGTTCTCTGCAACTGTATGTTGGTCATCGAGATCGTCATCCATTTCTAGGCTCTTTGACGAATTTCCCTTTAAACGTGTATAAACCTTGAAGTGAACACATATATCAGTCATTATTTCATGAATTCAAATAAAAAGGCAAGATGTTCATCAAAAAAATAAAATAAAAAAGGCGAGCTTATAGATAAAATGATTGCCAAACCTCAGAATCATTCCGCTCAATTGCAGCAACACTTGATCTTCTCCTCACAGTCACTGTAGCAGGAGCTGGAAATTGCTCAACCTCATCACCCGATCTTCCCTCTTTAGCCCTCTTTTTTCTTAAAACTAGTCTAGTCGGAAGCGGCTGCACATCAAATTACAATAAAATTAACACATCGATGCTGAATAATTAAGAAATTATATGCTAGTAGGATAGCTGATAAAGAAAAAGCCACTGGTTACAGAAAATACCAAATAACGAGCTTCTGACTCATCAAATGAAACTAAGAATGTTGTGGGATCACGTGCATCGTCACCTCGAACCTGTTAAGGGATGAAAAGAAAATGTCAGAAAAGTGTTAAACAGGAATACATTGAGCTAATGACTTGGTAATGGAATTTTGAAAATATTCTGACATACATCCCAATGATACTCGCGAACCCAAGAATAAGAGACTTCTTCATCTTCATCGTATATATCCTTTGACAACTGTCATAACCAAGTTCATATAAATCGAAATGTTAGTCAGTTTTTTTTTTTCAATAACTAGTGTTTCAAAATCAGAATCCAGTTACATTTAATGCATACCTCTCCTGGTGCTGGGACCATATACGCCAAAAACTTCTCAGGATTTGCAGGATCTGAGCTTGTTGCAGCATAACTTTTCATAACTGCCTGTAGGCCACACAAAAAAGGAGTCACCCTAACAATATTTAGCAGTAAGCACCATTGATCAACAATGTAACCAGAAAAATAGCCACTTATTATATTTCATAAGTTGTTACTTGCAAAACACATACAGAGCCAGAAAAACACCAATCAAGTTAAAGATTAGCGACCAACAATTATATTCCAGTGAGGGAATTATCATACAAGATTTTTCATAATTTTAAAAGAACATTAGTAGTGTAATTGAGCCAATCACTATCCTACCAGATAAACAACGGTATAGAGAATATTTCAGAAGTAGATAGCTACCCACATAGTAAGTCAAACTACAAGAGCAAATTAACAAGACTTATTATAAATATAGAGTTATAAGTGGTTATAGTAACAAATAACAATGCAATTCATTCTTATATTGTCTATCACTCTATTAGTACTACTTTCAAATCTTGCTCAGCATTTCCTGGATTTTAAGCTTCATGAAACAGGGAAAAAGAATACTGAGTTACTGATTAAGACTACATGTATCATTGCAACATAGCTTACCCTTGATTCAGAGACATCACGAACAGATTTGTCCACCTTTCTGTACATTTCTGAATCAACTGTTGGAGCATTATCAAATGCAGCAACAACAAACTGATCCTTGGACCTGCCAAGCAAGACAGCAGAAGATAACATAATTAATATGAACAAATATATGAATGTTGTGAAACAGTTTGCCTATTGTAGTATCAAAAGATCCGGCTTTCTACACTACAAACAAAATGCTGATCAATAATAATATGACTAATGAAAGGTATATATGGAGCCATACCTATCCAAATCAGGCAACAATGGCATATACTCAATAGGATACAAATCTTTATTAGTTGCATGAACAGGTTGTGATTTTGCTGCTTCAAATGATGCTTCTATTTCCCTGATTTGTCTTTCCCTGATAGAGAGAATACATTAATTATTAGATGAAGTTAACTACTTTTGCAAAGCAATTAATCTGTCTATAATTGACTTGGATAGACTAGCTGGCAGCGTATACATACCTATTGTTAAGATTTTCCAAAGGATTGCGGCCTCCCTTCCTCTCTCTTAGATCCTTAGCTTGTTTTTCAGTTAAGGACTACAATAATAAAAGTTTATAAGTTGTTGGTTGTCGAGATAGCAATGCATCCCTATATCAACATATATGCCTAATACCTGTTTGGCCGATTCCATGCTTAAAGGAGATATATATTGTGTTTTAACAAGCCAAGCTACACCTTTATCAGTAGGCCTCTCTTTTCTTTTAATACCATCTTTTTTCATAGGAGTAACAGCTTCATCATCTCGCAATAAATCTTCATCTTCTGGAGCAAGAGGTGGTCGGACACTGGGAGGACTGTACAAAAGGATTCATTAGACCTTCTCATTCAGCATTATTCATTGATGTGTATATGTATTTAAAATTACTAAAGGAATTGAGGATAATACTTGTAAACACTGAGATCCAGCAGGTCCAGAGGTATCCCTAGATCTGGCTCCACAAAAAGTTTGGGTTTGTACATTTTCTCAAGAGATGTGATTGTATATTTTGCGTATCTGGACAACAATCATACAGTTGTTCATAAGAAGCAAATACAATATACAAGTCAAGAAACTTAATTCCAAAAGCATCACGAAAAAAAGTTTACAAATAAAAACGGTGATCAGTGCATCACGTGTACCCGTTAAGCTTACAATCCACAAATATCAGTTTCATTCACACAAACTCTTGACATCTTGTAAAGGATGTCCATTTGAAAAACAATTTCGTTTACCTCCTCTATAGTTTCCCCTTGTCTCTGTTAATTAAATGGTTGAAGAGAGTGTGTGTGCCCTCCCACCCCCACCATACGAGTCTCTAATCTCTAGCATGATGGTCAATATGAAAAGACCAACTGTGTGACATTTCGATCAGACAGTCACAAAGTGATTTCTTCAGGGCATGCCATCAAATACCAGAAAAATACATCCTAGCTACAAAATCCCCATCAAGCATCAACCATTATATGCTAGTCATATTTCTTGTTCGGGTATATCAGTTATCCTCTTTAACTCTCCCACCCTCTAGAACACTTATCACTCACCAGTTACTACCATTGTAATGAAGAGAAAACTTTTTTATTAAGGAGGCAGAAAACATGACAACATTCAAATTTAATAACCCCATCAATAAAATAGATGATTTTCGGTAATTACATGCTACTGGTTAACACAAGAATGAGATAACGTACTGATCTTTATCTTTCTTGAATGCCATTAGCTTAGGTTGTGCAGTTGGATCCGGAAGTTCATTTCGAAATCTTCAATAAGAACACACATAAAAGTTTGTCAGTACTGGAAGTAAACACCACCAATAAATCATTAGATGAAATAAAACATCATCAATTAATAACAGCACATCACTTTCCTGCTATGTGAATTATAACTATTACAAGCACTGATAAATAAAATATAAAAATTTGGGAGAAAAAGAGTGCAGAAGAGGTTAAAGTAAATACAATTCAAATTCAGAATATCCAATTTAGAAGAACAAACAAGTGTGCAATATTCACATAAAAAACGAACAATAGTCAATAACCACTGGGGACACATGAAAGCCTAAAATATTGATCAGAAATGATAGGAACTGGATTAGATTAGAGCATCTCAAATGCAAGAAATTTAAGAACACTAAGTCATCCTTGCCACATAGCATAAGAACACTTCATTCCAATCGGATAATCGGTCTTATACGCAGTACATACTCCAACATACTAATCTTTAATCATATTTATAGAGAAAAAAATTAACCCAATTAACTAACTAACTAACTAAGGGTCACCTATCATGAACATACTCACCTGAGCTTACACAAAAAAGTGGTGGGCTTTTTCAACCTATTTTCAACCCTCTCGCCGCCCAATAAAGGCGTCGTTCTCCTCTCTCCCATTCGAGATCCCGCAATAGAACCGTGCACCTTTCCAGTCCCCCCAGATGGCACCACCTGAGTCTTATGCAAAACAGTATTCTGTGACTCCTTCAGCTTCTTCTGCTGCTGCCTATGCTTTTCTTCTTGCTTTTGCTTCTCATACTCCTTCCTCTTCCTCAATCTCTTCTCTTCCTCCGTCTCAACTCTCCTCGAAGGATGCCCATGAGAAGGCGGCTTGTGCTGCTGCTGCTGCTGTTTATGCGAAACAACAACATCCCGTCTCCCAGAAGACACTTTATTAACCGCCCTCTCCACTTCATTGTTATTATTTGGAGGAGGTGGCGGCGATGCTGGAGGAGGCGGAGGCGGCATTGAAGTGCCCGGCGACAAAGGAGGTGGCGGAGGCGGTGGTTGTTGTTGTTGATTATATTGATTGTTAGGTGGATAATACATAGAAGCAGGTGGCGGTGGAGGTGGTGGCTGATATGAATTTTCAGGCGGCGGAGGTGGTGGTGGTGGATATGGATAGTAATTTGAAGGTGGTGGTGGTGGAGGAACATGATGATGCTGGTGCTGGTGCTGGTGCTGTTGATAATTAGAATTTGGAGGAAATGAAGTAGAAGAATCAGCACCACCACCACTGTAACCATAACCACCCCAATTATTATTATTACCCCGTTGTTGTTGTTGTTGGGGCGGAGGAGGTGGTGGTGGTGGTGCGATAGGGTTTTGAGTGGGCGGAGGAGGAGGGAAAGGCCTATAAGAGGCCATTCCTTATTAAAAAAAATTGAAATCAAAGAATGAAAAAATGAGTAAAACCCTAGAATGAATGAAAAGAAGGTTACCGAAGGTCGAAAATACGAATCTATGTATACGAAGAAAAAGATAGATCGAAAAGAATGAAGTAGTAGTGGAATAATAATGAGAGTTGAAAATTGAACTTTGTGGATTTAATTAGCTCGCGATTGAGATTTCAACTCTCGTTTCCTCAGAGAAAGAAAGGGTTACGTTTAGTTTAGGGGCAAAAGCTTCCGCGCTACAGTAATTATTGGTACATTTGTTTTTAATAGAGTGCAAAAAATACACCTTCATAATTTGATTTTTTTATTTATAAATTATATAATTTAATTACAAATAAATAGAAGATACTATGTTTATAGGCGGTTAAGTGCCAACAAATTATGTCGCTACTCTTTTTGGATCAATCTTTTAAATACTAAGTTCATAGATTTATGAAAGACAACATTGTTATGCATCATCTCTTAAACTCTATTTAAAGATCCACGGTCTCTATTGTTAAAAAATCAAAAATATCAAATGGTATAAAAATATGTTATTTTTTTTTTTTTATGTTTAGCAACTTTGCTTAAAACAGTTTTAATGATTGTCTGTCCTACAATAAAATTGCGAGTCATCAATCCCACGTATAGAGAAACCACTATCAACCTTACTTTCCTTTTGAATGAATGAATATGGTTGTTTTTTAGTAAAAAAAAAAACCAAGATAAAGAAATTTATAAAACAAGATAAAGAAAGATCTTTTGTACCAAAAATATAGACAAAGCAAATTCTAATTCTAATTATTGTAAGTGGCTAAGTGCTGATAAACAAGTTTGAGACACCCAAAACATCCTTTCATGCCAAAGTCCGCATACGACATACTTTAATTTGGCATGAAGTTGAATAGCAAGATTCTTACAACATTTGGAAACAGAACTTATATATATTTGGAAACAAATTAAAATATCTCAAATGGGGCAACATCACTTTCCTACTCTTGCTCTTGTGGTGAATGTATGTTCTTCCATATATTGCTACAGCATTCACCATTTACATTTACCTTCATATAAGTACCTTTTTTTTTTGTTAAATCAAATGATTAAGAAACACAAGTTTTCACCACTCGGGGCACACGTTTTTTTTTTTGAAGAAGTTAAACTCACTCGGAGCACATGTTGTTGGTCTTATCATACCGCAAGTTGCTACAACGTTCATCTTATTCACTTGGAGCGGCATGCTGTCTCCGACGGACCAACTTGCCTAGCCAACTACATAAAAAGGTGAAAAATTAATAAGCTTTAATTGGACTTCAACACAATGCCCAATATACATATGTATACAACAAATCTACATACATATAGTAATAATTACCAGAAAATAAGCTTCAAGTTTCTTTCTTAGTGAAGCATATTCTTTCTTCAATTGTTGGAAACTCTTCATGCATCTACACATTCAAACGAGAATAATTGAATTATTGTTTACAAATTTGAGTGACTGAAATCTCAATTTATTTATTCTCATATTCTTTGCATAATGTGTTTAGCCTTCAACAAAATGTTCATTGTGAAGCTTATGTTAAAAAATACTAAAATAGATTACCCTTCAATATTTCCTGCCCTGCAATATTCCCTAAAAAGATTGCACTCTGCTTTCACCTTTTTGGCTCCAATGCTGCAACCAATTAGAAAAGAATTACTAGATAAATAATTAGAGATTCTTTGTTTTCATAAAGCCAACACATTAATTATGCACTCATTTTATTATTTTAATTACAACAGAATTAATAATAAAAAAAAGAATTAATAATAACAATTCTTGATATTTTCATTTGTGCTATTTTTTATATATACCTTGAACTACTTCCTGTGAACTGATGCATGAGTGTGTCAAGCTTGTTGAAATCTATTAGGTTCTTCTCCTTGCTATATATAAGCACAAAAATAAATCAAGTATGATCGTACTAAAGTTTTTTGTTCCTTTCAAAAAAATCATTAAAATACAAAGAATGTTGATATTAATGAACTTACAGAGCTTGCTCTAAGCTTGAAACAAGGCGTAATGAATCACGGTAGTAAAGAGTGACAATTTCTTCAACAAAGTTAGGATTAACATCGTCCTGGAGTTCTTCCAATTGAATAAATTGTTCATCAAGCAATCCCTACAAAAAAAAAGACACTTAGTATAATGTTCTTTGATTATTTTGAGTACATTTAATGTTCATTGACAATGATAAGTAAAACAAGTCTCACATTGGTTAATGATAAAATAAAATAAAATATAGCGGTTATATAAAGCTTAAAAAAAATTCATATCTGAAATTTGTAATTTTTTTGAGTCAAACAATTTAGTAACTAAATTCACACTATAAATATTGAAAGGTGAAGAATCCATAATTCGAATAAGGTCTCTCCGTATTGTAAATTTGTTTTGTATACTAAAGGCCTAAACTAATTAAGATATGTAGTTAATATCATGCATATATATATATATATATATATATATATATATATATGCATATATACACATAAAAAATGAAATTTGGTTAGGAGGATGAGGTAAAAACCTGGTCAAAAAATGACTGTTTCATTGCAACAAGTTGCATGCGAGATTGGTTTCTCTCCATTATTAGAAGAAAATTAAGGTACTAAGAGCGCTTGTGAGTGAATTTGATGGGGATTAATGCATGGTGTGGGGAATGAAAGGGATTTTATAGCACAAAAAAGATGTTACACGTGTCAAGAAACTAACAAGTAAGAAGCTTTCATCTTTTATTTTTCATTGTTAAAGGGGTGGGGCTGATTGCAAATTCGAATGTTTTGCATTGCATTGCATTGCATGCATGCATCTGTTTTTGACATTTGGTTTGTATGTCAAGGAAAAAGGCCCACTTTTCTAAATCAAGCAAGCACTATAATGTGAGAGTATATTCTAATCTTCTTCAATGATATACATAATTTTTGCATGATTGAAATAAATATCTACTAGTTCTTTTGGTAACAATTAATGTCACCTATACTTGTGTGTTTATTATTAAACTGAGTAATCAACAAATCAAAAGTTAAGAGAATCACTCCAAATTTTCTTTTAATTGTTGGATTTTTTTTTATGTAAACTAATTGTATCATCCGCGCGTAACTGCGTAGATTAATTAATCTCTCAGTGTTTTGTCAAAAAAAAATTAATCTCTCAGTGCATTGGTCAAGGATCAAACCATTATCAAATGTTAAGAGACCCAAATATCTATCACTTCTATATGTACCACACTATGTTGATAATTGTTGATTTGTTACTATCAAACATGAGAAAGTAAATTCAAAAGAAATGAGAGAAAATAGATAAAATTATAAGAAAAAAGAAGATTAAATGGTTGGGATGTAACAATTAAGAAAAAATTAAAATTCATTTCCATAATTCAAATTTTGCAACTATGCCATAAAAAATAGTCTTATAAAAATGATGAGAGTGTGTGTAGTGTGAAGAGTGAGACGAATAACCCATGCACGTGGGCATAGGAAAGTATTATTCTCTGTGAGCATCAATAATTTTGCTCGTCTTCTTCAGAGCATAGAATCCTATGTTTGCAAGATATTATTGATAGCAGAGACACTAAAGAGAAATTTTGATCTAAGTTTTATCCATAAAAAAGAAGATAGCATGAATAACATATGATTGAACATCACCCCTGTTTGTAATACATTTGGAAGAGGAAAGGGTAACAATGTTTGGACGAGATCTCTATTCAATGATAAGGGTTTGACTTTGTAACCTTTAAAAAACAAAGTTTAAATTTTATGAAATACGTTGTAAAATAATCATTAATGTCATTATATAACGGTTATTAATGGTAATTATAATTTTTCCTTATTTTTATTATAATGAAAAAGTATACACTTATGTCAGAACGCACAAATAAAAATTATAAAAATACTTACAATTATCTACTAACAAGATCCTCACGTTAAAATTTAGAAATGGTCTATAGTAAAATTTGAGCGGCTGTAAATATCTTTACATACTAACTTTATCAATCTATGTTGACCTATCGGGCTCGAAATGGTTGCTCCCTTAAAATATTTTTTAATTATAAAACAAAAATTGAAAAAGGAAAAACCAAAATAATATCATATCATATATATACTGTACTAACAAAGGATGATGCATAAGTGACCAAATCATGAAAAATAAAAAGGAAACATGTGCCTCAAATTTGGTATCAAGAAAAAATCAGGTACCCTTCTATTTTCAATTAACAAACACTTGTCATAATTTAAACACAATAGAGGCAAATACAGAGACATAACCATAGCTATGGATTCATATTCATATGTCAGTGTATTATGTTGTCATAAAGTTTTTATTCTTCTTAAAATACAATGTTTGGCAAAAATTCGAGATTCATGTATAAATATCATAATGTAGCAATCCTTCATCAATCAATCTATACGTACAGCTAGAATAACTTAAATTAAAAAGTGTGAGTAGTCAAAACATCCAACAATAAAAGATCAAAGGTGTCATAAATCATTCTAATCCTACCATAGCATCTATCATGAAAAATGATTGGTTTGGATAAAAAGAAGGCTTTCACATATCATAATGTCATATTATCTTTCACTAACAAAATTCACTGATGATTGATACTACCTCATGTCCTAAACATAAGAGAATTTTTACTTTTTAGGTTTATAGAATGATTGATGTATTTGGTTCATATTATAGTCCAAATACATCAATCATTCCATGAACCTAAAAAGTAAAAGTTCTCTTATATTTAGGACCAGAGGGAGTATTTGATATTTTTATAAATAGTCAATGTTAATATGCTAAAATTGAAACTAAAAATACATGAGGCTTTGCATACTTTTAAAATGTGCAAGCATTATTTATGCTTGCAGATGCTTTCAACTGCTTCATTTTCTAGTATTTTTTAATGTTGTAACCTATATATTTTATAGCAGAACAGAAAATATTTCAGACTATTCTAAAGTTCAGCTATCACTATTACAAGTTTCCTAATTTCACCAAAAAGAATTGAAAAACTTACAAGTAGAAAAGGTAAATAAAAAGAAAGAAAGAAAGAAAGAAAGATAGTTCTCATGATAAGAACCTAAAAAATTATTCCTTCACTGGTAGCTTCTGTAAGTTGGGCTATACATACAGCTCTCAGCAAATTTCACTAAATCTTTTGGTTGCCGAAGGCGAGTAGCCAAGCCTGAACAATATGAAAGCTCAATTTGTTATTTGTCCTAAACATATTTATAATATTTCAAGAAGGAAAACCATTTAAGGCGTAAATATGATTTTAGTCCTCCAAAACATGATGATTTTCGTCTCATTTTAGTCCCTCCGTTTATCAAAATGTGTCAATCTTAATCATTGTAGCTACCTCTGTCAGTCAAAGAGCTGACATAAACGCTAGCGAATCTTGCTTGCAACTTTCCAAGCAAGACATGTAATCTACATAGGTTGTGTCATGGATTTGGATTTGCTCCAATCACAAATTTCACACATTCACACAGTCAACACATCGATAACCCGTTGGATTGAGATTAGATCGACAATCCAGATTTCAAACTCGCATTTAGATTTTATAATAAAAATTTGCTTGCTTTTTGCTTCATATGATCTTGACCCAATGATCAATGATGTGCTGACTGCGTCAATTCGTGACTGTATCAAACCCAAATTCATTGTCTCATAGGTTGTCTGACCGATGGAATTAGCTGTAAAGACCAAAGTCGACAATACTTGAGGGACCAAAAGTAAAAGTTACCATATTTTAGAGACTAAAGACATATTTAGTCCAACATTAAGACAAATGCAAAAATTGTAAACCAAAAGGAAAACTATGGCTCACCAAGCTCATAGGCCTTACTAGCCACTTTGGCAGCTATGTGTGCCGAAATCTTTCTGATGTTAGTGAATGGCGGGTATATGAGTCCCCTGTCAAAGTCCTCCTGTGTCACCTGTGAAGCCAAAGCCTCCGCTGTTCAATTGAATGGAAATGTAGTTAGTTATATTATATATTAATCAAGGTTAATGTTGAAGTGAATGTTTGAATCTCTAATGCACTTACAAGCTGCCAGAAGCAGGTCATCATGCACTCGTATTGAACCAGACATTATTAAACCGAGACCAAATCCAGGAAAAATGTACGCGTTATTTGACTGATTAACAAAAAAAAAATTATTCAAACAACAATTCGTTAAGATGAAAAAAATTTCAAAAAATTCATTGAATTGAGACCTGGCCAGGCACAAAAACTTTTCCATCATATTCAACTGGGGCAAATGGGCTACCGCTAGCGAAAATGGCTTTTCCCTGACAGAAACACAAATGGACAACAAACACCAAAAGAATGAGAAGAGTCATTGCTCATTAATCATCCATAGGAAGTTATAAGGAAGCTGAAATGTTCAACACAAAGCTACTAGCCGCGTCTTCACATTACCTCACTCCATGTATAAGCTTCTTCGGCAGTACATTCTGACTGAGAAGTCGGGTTGGAAAGAGCAAGAATAATTGGTTTCTGCAAGCATTATCATAGAGTACATGGATTCAGCTTACGCAGACATAAAATTGCATAAGAGGTTGATGAATAGGTTGACAACGCACCTCATTAATAGAGGCCATCGCTTGGATGACTTCTTGTGTAAAAGTTCTCCCTTGTCCTGATGTTCCGATCAACACTGTTGGCTTAATTTGCTGAAAAGAAAACATTGAACTGTGAGAAATTTGACACTTCTGCTTTCTGAGTGTGCATTTGTGTGCAATAGAAGACAAAGATCGTACATTAACAACATCTACAAGTTCTGTAACAGGTTCGTGGTCATGAGCCCAGGGCTGCTTAAAATGTTGGAGTGATTCTTTGCGAGAACTAACAATCAAACCCTGCAAAAATAAAAAGGATTAAAAGATTAATTTAGACAGAAAATGAGAATTTAGTTTATGCAAGTAGGAGCTGAATTGCATTCTGTACAACCTTTGAGTCCACCAACCAAATATTCTTGCGCACATCATCCAGCTCGGAATTTGTCTGCATAGACAAGAGTAGTTTTCGGATAAATATATACCATTCATGGAATGCTCAGATCATTAATACCAAAAAAAGAAGACAGGAGAGAGAAGAAGAAAAAAAAAGTACCCTTTTTGATATTTCGAGTGCTATGAGTTCTGCGATTCCAGTGCCTGCCTGCCACCAAAAACAATTCAAGTTAGCGATAAGGACATAGTTGAATGACTAGTGCGCTACTTGTTAAACTATTGAACTCTCCACTGAAGGGGACATGATCCTTAAATTGTATGAACTTACCTCTCCAGCACCAAGGAATAAGAACCGATGGTCTCCCAAGCCTCCTCCAACCAATTTCAAAGCCGAAACAAGTCCTGCAAGGACCACCGACGCAGTTCCCTGAAACGAAGTACATAGAATGGAAGAAATAAATATTGGTCAGAATAGTAACTAAATTCATATTTTAAGACATGAATCACTTACCTGAATATCATCATTAAAAACAAGATGTGTTGTCCTATATCTTTCGAGTAGATCAAAAGCATTGTGGTTTGCGAAGTCTTCAAACTAAATAAAAAAGATAAAACAGATTTAGAAGAATGGCGAAAATGAAAACTAGCATTTCACTTGTGAGCTAATAAACCAAGAAACTATGTCTTTGCACACTGCTTAGTAGTTAGTACCTGGATGAGGATTTTTTCTCCGTAATTTTGCTTGCATGCTGTCATGAATTCATCAATGAGTTCATCATATTCCTGAATCAAAAAGTTGAAATGAATGAACTATTATTGAATATTAAATGAGGCTGGATGCCGAGAAATTTAAACGAGGCCCGGTAAAGAAAGAACCTTTCCGGTTGCGCGTTTATGTTTGAGCCCTATGTATAATTCTTCATTCAACAACTTCTCATTGTTTGTACCCACATCAATGGTAATAGGCAAGCACTGAAACAATTTTACAATATAATATTAGGCTAGTAATAAGAAATTAGAACCATAAAAAATAAGATTACAGAAAGATGTATAGAACTTATAAGTTAGAACCAGTCTAAATTAACTTCCATAACTTGCTACTAATGAAGCTAGCTAAGAAGTTAGAACCAAGGTTGTCAAACTCGAGATATTAGCAAAACTCATTTTTCCTACGTGACCTAGGATCACAATAAACTTACGAGTAAACATGATTCAATGCTAAAACATGACCAACTACGATACAACCATAATACAGATTTGGTATTGTACACTCTTACGAGTTCACTAGTTATCTCGTATTTTACAAGATAACTTTAGTTAGAAGTTAGAACACTAAAAACACTATTTCAACATTATATAAAATATGAATTGCAAAAAGGTTCTTTGTTTTTCTTTACAAACAATCAACAACAATCACGGCAAATTGTATTGATAGTCCATTGTCAACAATGGCAGAGGGAGTCAGGGTGGCATGGTAGGCAAAAAATACTTACGGAAGAAGGGCGGACTCCACCAAGTGCGGTGTATAAAGAAAGTTTTCCTACTGGTATTCCCATCCCCTGATAATACAACATGTGTTGATATTACAATATTAGATCATATGAATATAATCACCATGAATAATACATGCAATCAAATATAATAGAACTTACTTGACAACCAAGATCCCCAAGACCCAAAATCCGCTCTCCGTCAGTTACAACAATGACTTGAATGTTCTTCTCCGGCCAATTCCCAAGTACTTCAAGAATCCTTCCTCTTTAAACCCAGCCCAAGAGAAAATTCGATTATAAGAGCACAGTCAACGATTGTGGGAGAATAAAGGAGCAATTGGAATGAAACTTACTTCTCTTTCAAGCTTATGTAAAGACCCTGAGGATGCATGAAAATGGATCCATATTTCTGGCAAGCTTCACCAACAGTTGGAGTATAAACAACCGGTAGTAACTCCTCAACATGATCGATTAAAAGCTTGTAAAACAGCTTTTCGTTTCTCTCCTGCAGCACAACACATGACAAACGAAAAGCGTTACAATCCTTAATATATAAGTTTATTATGATAAAAAAGTGATTTTAGACTCAACAAAATTAAGGCAAAAAATAGTAGATATGTCAATAATAACTATCATAAAAAACAAGTGACTTTTCACAAGGCTACCTGAAGATCCATCATTGCCATGTACTTCTGCAATGGAACTTGATACTGTCTTATGTTTTGAATCATTTTCTTCACCTGTACAATCGAAGTGGCAATAAGAACTATAACTTGATACACAATCCAACATTTCTAAAAGAATTTTCATAAAAGAGAGAAAAATATTACTAGGAAAATCTTATATAATGAGACGATGAACCTGAGTTTCTTGAGAAATAACTGTTGGGGGAAGAAGACCACGCAAGTAGTGTGCATCCCTCTCTTTCTCAGTGAAAGCTAGTCCTTTATTGAAATGTGGATCTCTCAACAAAGTATATCCACTATAAAAAACCAAACAATTCATCACAAAAAGAAACAAGAGAATGAATTTAAGAGGAAAGTGAATCATCATGAATCATCATTTTAGTCTTGTAATCGGGCAATTTGTTCGATAAAATTAACAAAATTTCAAAGTAATCTCTGAAATCAAAATCACATTAGACTAAATTAACAAACTCAAAAGGACTAACATGATCAACGACTATAAAGCAGTGACACTGACACGTAGACAGTGATAGTAATTTAAACAAATAGAAGTGATTGAATGTAATCACATGTGTATGTCATCTAACACGTCCTCTATCTTAAGTACTAGTGTTATATAGATTACCAATCTTTAATTTTGTAAATCATTTTAGAATTGAAATTCTGTTACTTAAACGAACAAAATTGTCTTGACATCGAAAACATGAGGACTAAATTGGGGATTCACTCTAAAAGACAAAGCTATCAAAATCAATAATTCAATATTACTAAAACTAAAATGATTATGATTACAAATTACAAGTCTCCAAACACACCTAGCAACAGAAACAATCCAAGGAGTAACAAACTTATCCTCAGTGGCTCTATCTTCACCATAAACATCCCGAACACCGCCAGCAATGGTCGGGTTATCATCAATGTCTGCCACCGTGGAATTTGAATCATTACTTGTCGCCATGACAATGCTGTTGAGTCTGTTAGGACTTAGGAGCTGAACACTGCACCTCAAAGAACCAAAATGATTTATCTTGTTAATGCAAGAAGACCCAACTATTCTTGAATTGTACTGTGATCAAAGTTACCACAAAAATGGAAAAATGTGTTAAAAAGATTAAATTTTTCTTTTTTTTTTACCAAATTGTTTAAGTGAGAGTTTTGTGGAAATGGAATGTGGTTGTTAGTTATTACCGGTAAAGTGGAAGTTTCTGAGGAGATCATGACTGTGAGACAAATGTATGAAGGAGAGGGAATTGCGGTTGTTTGAATCCAATGAGAGAGAGAAAGAGAGAGTCTTTAGGAGACAACAAGGTGGGGATGAGCTAGGAAGTTTGATCATATGGACATTATATAGTGTGCCATATTTTTTGTACCGATGACTTTGCAAATTCGGACGAATGACTATTTCAGACATTCACATTTTGTCATATCTATTGTAGGCTCTACCATTAGGTCGTTTTCTGCTATTAATTCAGATGTTGTGAGCGTGTTCGTAGATTCATACTTTTTAGTTTTTAGCAAATTTGAATATGTTTTGATTTCGATCGATGTACTTTACAAATCTGAATGAAGAAATATCATTATTTTTTAGTCAAAAAAAAGAAAAAGAAAAAGCACTTGAATATTATTTTACAATTTCAACCGATCACAACATGCCAAGATATCAAACATTAATTTCTGTTTTTTTTTTTTTCTAATCAAACTTGAGACATCGAGGAGGAGGACACTCCCAAGTCCCAAGCCAATAATATGTTTATGTAAAACTAGATGTTAGTGTAAAATTAATTTATACCGACAGTGTATTCTTTAAACTCAAAATATATTAAAGAGGAAAAATAAGTTTTTTATTTATGACAATAAACATTTATACAAGAACTGATGAAATGAAACACCAAATTTGTTCCAAGTAGCAAACCAAATTAACAAAGTAGCATGATCAACAAGATTTACACTTAATCAACACAATCCTCTACTAACAAAATTATCTTAGTCATCATCTATAAGTAACGTAAAATATGCTGCATAAATCACTAAGTTATATACATACACAAGTCACATGGACTGTAATGTAACAACATAACTTAATTTTTCCAACAATGTAATTGATTTATCTTGATTGGAAGTTCAATGTCCTGATGCAGTAGGCAAATATAAAGGCAAAGAAGCAAGCGAAAGCAACCAAAACTGCAGCAACTGGTCCCATGAAATCAGATTTGAATCCATAATGCTCTTCAATGTATCCATTGACAGTGTAATTTTTACTACTTCCAGCAACCTTAATGGGATCATCTATGTCTCTATATTGAGACACAATTAATCCATACACTGTCCATGCAACTGGACAAATCCAGTAATACCATACCCACCATCCTGGAATTTTCTGAAATGCCAAAATTGATTAAAAGATGTTAGTAAAAGATTAAAGGATTTGATACCTTGTTGCGCCCTCAAGTCAACGTTATTCCTTATAAAATACAAAACTCGTGTGTTTTTAGTCCTTGTTGAGAATAAAAACAACCATGCGGTTTTAACTAAAATCAAATATAATTTTGAATTAATTGCAGTATTGGTCCGCTTATTTTCACTCGCTCACAGAATTAGTCCCTTTTTTAAAATTCAGTTTTTGGTCCCTTGGGTTTTTGGACTCGAAAGTGGTGATGTGACAAGTTTTTTATTGGCGTGGTATAAAATTTGCTGATGTGAAATCATCTAGGTGGATTTACAATATACATGTCTTATGCCACGTCAATAAAAAACCTTATGATGTAAGTTGAATAATCATGATTTTATAAAGACTAAAAACATATTTTGCCAGATGTAAGGTTTATTCTTATGCTAGAATGATAAAACCTTATAATGTGTTGTAATATATAAAATAACCAAGCTAGAATGGTACTCACAGGTCTTGGGATGAAGAAACCAGAGAAGAGATTAAACACTCCATAGAATGCTGCAGCAAAGATCGATGCAACTTGATGGTTTGGTGTGATGGAAACAGTCATCATTCCATAGTATGTGAAGTACAAGAACGAGAAGAAGCTGACAAACACGAACCAAAAGAACTTTTCCACTTTCCATGGAAAGCTCACCATAGCATACACTATGAGTGAGTAATATAATGTTTGAAATAGCACAAATGGTACTTCTATTAAAACCTGCAATTAAAAATGAAGTAACATAACATAAGGATAAGGTAACATTCACAAGGCAATGGAAATTATAAAACTAGTGACTTGCGCAAGAAGTTATATGCATAATATATCAGACTCTGACCTGTGCTAAGGCATAAGGCATGGGAGCATACATTCCAGCAGCTCTTTCTCTATAAAATACTGTTCTTTCGATGGCGACAATTGGTTGAACTGTTTGACAATTGTTAATTCCAACGAAAATAACAGCAGCATACATTGCTCCTATAATCAGTGATAGATCGGTCGAAGTGTCCCTAAACAAAGATAATAAGAAAGAAATTAGCTAAAATCAAGAACTAATAATGCTTGACTAAATTTAGATTACAATTCAAATGAAAAAGTCCTTACTTGTTTTTGCCAACTTTCCAAAATATTGTCCCTATCATGAGAGCACAAGCCAATGTGAAAAAATATCGGACTAGATTGTAATCTGGACTTCTCCAATACGTCAGCCACTGCTTCCAAAGACAAGATTTGAATTGTCCAAGTGTTGATTGAGAGTACTTAGTAGCGAAAAACAAATCACTAGTTCCTGGTGGCGGTGTACTTAACTCCGTTACAAGAGCTTTGCTTCTTCTGCTCAATAATTATGTGTTAGCTTAAACTAGTTCAGGGACGGAGTTCAATTCTCGTCAGAGACAATTGTAAATTTATCATTGACACTTTGATTAATAATAATTGTATGTTTACTTACTGAAACAAAGATGATGACTTGTAGTATTCAGCAAAGTCCATTCCAAGCCGGACTTCAGCAGCTACGGAGCTAACTTCGAGCATCCATGTTGCAGGATTGTACATCTCCTTGATTTTTGGGACACCTTGAATTGCCTGTGGAAGAAAGAGTTAACATTAAACTGGATGTTTTACTTGAAGTTGAACCACATGGTAAAGCAGACGATGAAAAAAAATATAATCAATTAGTTGTAATACCTCAAAGTATTCGATAATCTTGTGTGAATTCCGACCTAAAGGTCCTCCGTAGATCAGTTGTCCTCCTCTTTTCATCAATATGAGCTGGCACAAAAGGAAAATTTTAGAACACCTCTAGATCAAAAGAAAACAGAAACAAAAAATGCAAACAAAGAACACACGAGATTTGATCACGAGTTCTGCCAATTATGTCCACGTCTGGAGACTGCAGTACATTTTTATTATTCAAACTTAAGGTTCACCTATTATAACTTATGTTTAAATACTACGGTCTACTTTACAATATTACCCCTGAAAAGTATAAATATTTTATTCAAGTACCAAAGAAAATGGGAAACACATGAGAAAATGGTTAATTATAGGTTGGTTTATGTACCTCATCAAAGGCTTCAAAGATATCAATGCTAGGTTGATGAATTGTGCACACAACTGTTCTTCCAGTATCAACCGTGTTTCTTACAGTCCTCATAACAATAGCAGCAGCTCTTGCATCTAGACCTGAAGTTGGTTCATCCATGAATATGATTGAAGGATTAGCAACAAGCTCGACCGCAATTGTCAGCCTTTTTCTTTGTTCAGTTGACAGCCCTGTAACTCCTGGTAGCCCCACAATAGCATCCTTGAGACTTTGCAGCTCTACCAAATCCATCACTTGTTCCACAAATTGCTGAAAACATCAATTAATTCAAAATGATTTATTTCTCACCCTTTTTCTATGTATACAAAATGCTCGGTTCTTATTAAACGTCGGTGTAAAACTTGTTTATTTACACTGCCGGAGCACATTCTATTTTATTAAAAAAATAATTAAAAGATTTAGTTGTGAACACTTACTATCTTTTCATGATCACCAACTTCTTTCGGTAACCGAAGGAAAGCAGAGTAAATCAATGATTCTCTGACAGTAACTTGAGGTGAATGAATATCAGTTTGTTCACAGTAACCAGAAACTCTTGCAAAGGTTTCTTGGTTCTTAGGGTATCCAGAGATTCTAACATCTCCCTCGATGTAGCCACCAGTTTTTCTTCCGGCTAAAACATCCATTAAAGTTGTCTTTCCGGCGCCACTAACTCCCATTAGTGCAGTAAGAACTCCAGGCCTAAAAGAACCAGTTACTTCCCTAAGCAATTGTAACCTATCTTCTGTTACTCCTTGCTCTTTCATTTCCTGTCAAAAATTTATATCGATGTTTATCGCTGTTAGAATCATCTTCATAGGTACCTCACGAATTGTTGATAATGTAAATTATAAAGTTATGCTGAGATCCTTACTGCAGGCATGTCCACAAAGTAATTAACACTGTCAAAGGACATTGCAAGTGGTTGAAAAGGTAGAATCATTCCTCTTCTTGGTGCATTTGAAGTGTCCACGTCAGCATTTCTTAATCCATTTGGATTAGCTTGGCTACTCATTCTTTGCATTGCCACTTCCCCTAAAGTAATTCATGCACAACACAAGCACATTAATAAATTAACAAGAACATACACATTTATCTAAACCATCAAAGAGTAATTTATCTGCTTTAATTAGGTGTCAGCTCAGTAGTAAGAGAAGAGTATTTGGCCAAATAATCTCAAAGACAAAGTTCATATCCCCTCAGGGGCGGTTTTATACAATAATCGTTAGTAACACTTACTTGAATTGTTTCCATCGGCTTTAGACAGCGATCGAAGGATTGACTCTCGGTTGGAAGGTGGCCTCACAAGTCTCGGTTCATTTACATCTCCTTCATTCTCCAATTCAGCTGCATCTTCCTCAGTTATAATTGCTTGCTTAGTTCCAAGAGGACTTAAGTACATAAGACAAAGGGTGAAGATAACATTGAAGAAAACTGTGAAGAGAGCAAGAGCTCCAACACTAATCCAATACCAATTTTCATTGGCATAAACATCAAAGTTCCTCAATACAGCCAAACCCATTGTGGTAGTTCCATCTGATGAAGACTGAAATAGAGAACAAGTTCAAGTCAAAAACAAACTTGTTAAGTACTAAAGTGAATATTACACATGATAAACTTTTAAAAAACACAAGGATATATGAATGCTTAGATTACATAGCTACAAATTTCAAATTTATATAAAAAGCTTATGCGGATGTTTTCTTACATTTGCATGCATCCACCTTGGAGCATACATTTCATTCACAGCCAATCCATAGTAAGCATAAGTCAATGGTGAAACCCAACTAGCCCAAACCCACCAGTCAGGAATTGAACCTGGAACCAAAAATTAAGCAATCAAATGTGATGTGAGCACATTATTTAAACATTTAAACAAATAATAATGTAACTTTAGAATCACTTTTTTTAAGGCTCTGTTGGCAAAGCTAAATTTTGAGCTTATGGCTTACAGCTTCTAAGCTCATTTTGGAAAAAGACCTATTTGGTAACCTTTTTTTCTCGCGAGCTTATAACTTATTTTTACTAGCTTTTAGCTTATTTTGATTATCAATACTCACGTTTAGGAAGGATGAAACCACCAAGCAGAAAAACAACAAGAAGCGTGAGGGCTCCACCGGTGTTTGCAATAATCATAGTCCTACATACTCCAGCAATGACTCTAAACATCCCAGCTGCCATTTGTTGGATAAGGAACACCAACAACAATTGCTTAAAGAACCTATAAGTTTCAACAAATACACAAAATTCTCACTTAGTAAATCATCATATCATTAATATTAAGCCTACTCAATTTCATGAATAAAACTTTTTAGGTACATTTTATTGTCTCAGAATCAATTTTGAATCCTCCAAAACTCGATTTTAGTGATCTTATCTTAAAACCAATTTTATGTTTGAGTGAAAGAATGTAAAATATCAATTACATCAAACTTATACTTTAGTAAAAACATCCAAATGTAAATCAGTTTTTACTTAAAACTCGATCATAACCAAATCAATTTTACAGAATCGGATTCATTCAAAATCACGTATGACAATTGTCAAGTACGTACTCACCAAAACGCATCAAATAAATGTAAGAATGTTCAAAATGTATAAACAAATTCTTTGAGCTTACCTGCTAGCTTCAGGGGCAAATCCAATGGTGTAGTAGGTAACAACCATCCAAGCAAGAGACTCAAATATAGAAATCGGAATACGCAACAAGAAATTCGGAAGTGTGTAAGTCCAAGCAGGATGGAAAAGATGATCTCTATGTTTATAAAACACAGGAAGTCTTCCAATTGTTAGTGCAAGTTCAGCAAAACCATTGAACATGTTCATAATCATAGAAAACAAAATTGCACCAATGTAAAGTGCAGAATCATCTTCATTATCTCTATGCATTTCAGTTCTCAAGAAAACAGTTGCTGCTATGATTGCAATGATGCAAATTTGTGCTGTCTTGAAAATATAGACAAAAGAGTTTCTTTTGATAAGTAACCATTCTTTGTCCCAACATGCTCTAAGAATGTCCCTTGTTGGAACTGAGTTTTTGCTGTAAACAAGAGCTGCTTTGTGTGCACTTGATCTGTCGAATGGAACGGATAACTCTTGTTCGATACGTACTCCAACATGGAATTGTTTGAATTTGTTTGCAAATTCAGTCACAGAAACATATCTGTATGGTCTGTTTTTGTCTGCCCAGTATTGTTCTTGGTCCTTTCTTGATGTAACCTGTTCATAATTTACAAATGATAATGAGTTTCCTCTTAGCACTTTTTTTTTTACCTTCAAATTAACATCATCAACTTACAATAGAAAGTTATCTTAAAGTTTGAATATCATCAATATATTTTGTGTTAAGAAAATGTCATACTTGCGCGACAATGCGATTCTGATTGAGACAATGTTATACGCTAAATATGAACACTTCTCTTTATTATAATTTGAATATTGATTTTCCGTGTTATTGAAGACTAGTCCAATTCATTGGACGGACCTAAAGCCACTTGGTTGAGAAAAAAACATTTTTACATATGATTTTCACTTTTAATTGGAACAATTTTTTTTCACAATTAGAAGTGAAAATAAGAAATTAAAGCAGAAACTATTTTAAAAATCAAAATCATGCATACTTTAGTTTTAAAATTTTCAATTAGCATGTGCAGTGACGGATCCAGGAATTTTGATTAGTGGGGGCATTATATCTTTAAGTTAGTTGTCCTATCTTTTGCGCTCGGCAGTGAATATCTTAGTCTCGACCAAAATATATATATATAGTGGTGGAACCAGAAAAGTTTTAGAGTTCAGGCAAAAATTATAGTTTTGAATAAAATTCTCTATTTTGCACACAAAAAAACTCAGTTTTACTCAAATCTAACCCTTAAAAATCTCAGTTATTAAAATAAAAATTTAGTGTTAAACAAAAAAAAAAAATATCAATTTTACTCTAAATTAACCCTAATAAAAATATCAATTTTGCTCTAAACTAACTTTAGTAAAAATTTCAATTTTACTCAAAACTAATCCTAAAAGTTATAGGATTATTGTATCATAATGGTGTGGGTTTAGAAAGAAAAATTGTGTAATTAGTGTAGGCAAGTGATCAAAACATCAAATTATATTATACAATATACATACTAAAATAAATTTTTTAAGAATTTTGTGCAGGAATATGCCCACACAGCCCCCTTCTTGCATCTGTCCCTGATTGCATGTGTCATGTCATGTTTAGTAGGGTGCCTTAATGCAAATGTCTTGTTTGTTTGGTAGTTGTTAGGAAAAATGTCACAATTGTAAATTTTGGAACCAACTTTATACTATACAAATGTATTTATTCTTTTGATTTAATTTACATACATTGTCATTGTCGGTTCATAAAAAATTTTACATGGTGTATAGAACTTTTTATGTGTATGGCATAATTTTTTTTTTGTCTTTGGCATATAATTTTTTCTTATGATAAATAGGAAAAAAGATGCACATTAATTATGTGATGTTTACTAAGGTGTGTGAGGGTGCACGGTTGATAAGGTGGATATTATGATAATCATACCTCTTGCAAGAAATCAGCGGTTCCCTTTCTTTCAGGACAACGGAAGCCACAGGATTCAAAGAATTCCACAATATGTTCACGTGGACCTGTGTACACAACCTGACCCTCAGATATTAGAATGATATCATCAAATAGATCGAACGTCTCAGGAGCTGGTTGAAGAAGTGACATTAAGATTGTTCCTTCACTAAGGTGCACAATTTGCTGCAAACATTTCACAATTTGAAATGTTGTGGAACTATCAAGACCAGTTGATATTTCATCCATGAATAGTGTTTTTGTTGGTCCAACAATCATTTCACCTGTTTACGTATAATATTGCACATGTTAGATAAACTTTAATTTTAATTATGCGTATGATCATATAGACCAACTATCGCTTAAAAGTTCAAGAGCATTTAAATTAGATATACATGTATCTTATATTCTTATAACTTAAAGTGCTTAACAAATGTCTTGAATTTCATCTCAATCTTAAATATGCAATAATGTTAAAACCTTTAAAGAGAATTTGTTGTTTATTTAAGATTCACAAGATTTAAAAAATTACTCTTTACAATTATGCGTGCTAATATCCCGTTAAAAAAAACTACACTCTTAAAAAGTTACCTTCATGGTTAAATTATTAATGATCCATTGGATCTTTGTAAAAATAAGTAAATAATCTATTGGATCTTTAAAATGAGTTGGTGGATTGGATTATCCAATCAATGATTTATTTTTTTATTAATAGATGGATTGAATGGATAAATTATTAGATGAATGATGGATTAATGAATCATTTTGCCACCTTAGTTAAATACAATTGGAAATAAATTTTAACCTTTTGAAGGATTAATTTTAAATTTTTATATCTTCACTATTAATTACTTAAAGCAAATTATTTTTTCAAAAAGCAAATAAGAAAAGGAGAAATCCTTTATAATTTTATTGGAGGAACAAGGTGGCAGGTGAAGGAGAATGACTAAGTCTTATATTCCAATATGATTGAGTTTAGTACATGGGGTCATGAGGGTCCCATGTGGCCAGATTTTCTAAATCTTTAGAAAAATTAATTAATGTAACCATATTATATATGTCATGATTGAGTAAAAGAGTGTCTTTTGTCCACAACTTGCAGCCACGTTCCAATGTTTATCAATTAGTACTAATTTCAAACTTGAAGGCATATCAGCATATGTGTTTGAATATTCTAAAAATATCACAGCAGAAAAATATGACTATAGTATAATATTTTGTAATTTTGTGTGTGTATATGACTATAGTAAATATTTTTTGATTAATGAGATTAAATCTGACATGATAGAATCGTTCTATATTGATTTTGAGTCAAATAAGTAGGAGGAAAAGAAAATTATTTTGACTTTGAATCCATCAAAGTTCTAACCTGTGGTCACACGTTTCTTTTGGCCTCCAGAAACACCTCTATGCATCTCATCTCCTACTATAGTGTCCTTACAAATATCAAGCCCCAATATCTGTTTAATGGTGATTTGTTAGAACATAATTAAACCGTTAAGCACAATAATTAGCAATAATTATGTTACTTATACGTACAATGAATTAAAAATCCATATAGGACAATTGATGCTTAAGTTGGGACCTACTTTAACAATAATATCTTGAAAGGAGTCACAATGTGGGGTAGGTGAGTGGAAATTTTATGCAAAGATAAATTAACTTTTCTCTTAGTGACTAAGTCTTGGTAATAAAATAAGACTTGGTTGTTGGAGTAGTTTAAAAGTCTAATTAATCTAAAATGTCATAAATAATGTATTTGGTTTTTTATTCCCACTCATTTTAATGTGAAACATAAACTTTGGTAGAAAAAACAAACTTACTTTTAAAGTATAATCAGTAATGAGGCTGCTTTCTGTTCCTTTCACTGCAGTGGCCTACAAATAAAATGCATAAAAAGTTTAACATAATTAATAAATATTTTCTCAAATAATGTATTATTATACATACAAAAATTAAAATTAAAATATCTTAAAAAATTAATGAAAATAACTACCTTCATGAAAAGGTCAAGATCTGCCTCTGGAAATATGCCAGCTTCCTTTTCCCTTCTAGCAAGCTCACTTAATAGATCTATAATTAAATACATTATGCAAAATTAAATTAAATTTTATAAATTAATAAATTATTTAAAAACAAAAATATTGGCTAAGAGGTTATTTTCAATTATACCATATCTTGTTCCAACTCCTTGGCATCTAGCTGAAAAATCCAATGTTTCTTTAACAGTCATTTCACCAACATGAACATCATTTTGGCTAATATATGCTGCAGTTTTTCTTGGTACAAACTCATTAAGTTTGAGTCCATTGTAAGTAATTTCTCCTTTCACCTAATTTATAAAAAATAAAAAATCAATCATATACAAAATTCAACCCATTCACATGTTTACATCACCATCATTGTTATTCCTTAAATAGCTTTAACTATAATCATATATATAAAGGTCAAATTTGTAATTTAATTTAAATTGATGAGGTTGGTATGTACCCTTAATTCAGAGTCCAATTTTCCAGCCAATGCCAACAAAAGGGTCGTTTTCCCTGAAGAAGGTGGACCTAGTAAAAGTGCCATCCTATATTTAACAGAAAATGTTATTTAATATCATAAAATTAAAAACTATATGTTAAAATCAACTAGCCTATAAAAACTTTGGATAAATATTGTTCCAAGACACACTATGAATATGGCCATGTTCTCTTGAGTAAAAAAAAAGGCCATGTTCTTTGTAACTCAAATTCGAATCTTAGCTTAAATAATTCATGATTGGACTTTATTTAATATATCTTTCAGCTGAAATATGAATTATCAAAACTCAATTCTTCTAGAAATTAGAGAATTAAGAGAACAAAAAAATATATGAAGGAATTACCTTGATGGTTTAACAATGCCAGAAGCATTTTTAAGAATTGTGAGCTGTGTTCTCTTAGTTGTACTAATTCCAAAGCAGCTAATAAGTGATTCAAAAATGTTTAATGCAACATTTGGTAATGTTGGTAAAGCTCTGCTTCCAACAAAGGAATCAGCTTCAACAGTCAAATTCTTAAACCTCACTTCTACTGTTGGAAGTCTTATTCCAACCCTGCAAAATTGGATGATTAAATTATTAGTGCATATAGTTTTGAACAAAATTGTCACATTTTTAATGAGAAATGAATTGGTATTTTTGTAATTTGTAAGTAACATTTTTCCTAGCAATTGAATCAGTTAGTTGTCCTAATAATCTAGTTTAGTTGATAGTTACCACGAATACTATTTTAGGGGTCGGAATATAAATCTCAAATTTTCTACTTTTCACACTTACAATATGCGAGTTGACTTAGACTACTTAACAAAAAATAAACAAATCATTAATTGCAAAAGACTCTCACCCTTTGTTAAGGTAATTTCATCAATTCAAATATTAGGTAATAGTATTAACAAGAAGAAAAAATGTAACATGCTTTAAATTCAATGTCTATTCTGTTTAGTAAAGTTAAGTCTAAAATTAATTCTTCTAATTTAATTGAAGTAGTATACTGTGTAATAATATCCATATGTAGGGGATGTAACAATGAAAGGTCCATGTTATGTATGGTCCACCTATTGCAATTTGCACAATAAAAACATAAAATAGTTTTTTTTTCTTTTTTGTCTTTAGTAAATGGCAGAAACCTCTCATCAAGGATTTTTAAATAGATTGAAATGATACTCTAATAAAACAATTTAAACAATTCAAATCAAGTTTTGCATTTCAAGTTTATCTCATTTAATTTCTCAATAGATCCTATAAACCTTAGAAGGATTTTTGTAAGCTAATCAAATAGTAGTAATTTTAGTTGTAAATAATCTCAACCATTGATAAAGATTAGAAAGTCAAAGTTAATTTTGAGTACTCAATAATGGTCTAATTTTTAATCAAAAATAATTGATTTCAATATCAAGGAAACAAGCCATGTGGAAAAAAAGAAAAATGAAACTCACTTATCAATTCTGTTTCTGAATTTCTTGAGATATTTTTCATTATCTTCTTCAGCAACCTTGAAAATTTGATCAATAATTTGTTGCCTTTCATTCATATCAAGCTTGCTAACATCAACTTCCTTATGTTGCAGCCTGTTTCCATGTTGATCACCCTCAGCAACAGTTTGCATAATACTTGTTCTTAATCTATTATAAGTTGGTAGTTTTTCAATTGCAGCCCATTTAAGTGCTTCTTCATCTTCATCAACTTGTGAAGCTCTTCTTGAATATCTTCCACTAGCAAACACTTCTTCCATTTTCCAACTTGACCTACTCAAACTCCTACTTATACTTCTGCTTAAATTACTATCCATCTTTGCTTCCCTTGTTCTATGAAAAAAAATATAGTTAATACATAAGCATCACAAATTAGAAGAAAATTAATACATGAGCATAACAAATTAACAAAAGGGTAGTTTTTAATTGCTTCTAATATCACATAAGCTTAAAGATAACCAAAAAATTCATTTGTTTTGACTTTTGGTTTTCCATATTTCTTATTCTACCAAACAAAGAACAAAAATTTGCTATTAGTTACTACTGTTGACTCAGATTCAGCCTTTGTCGCTATGATTCGTAACAGATAAAAAAAAGTGTATATACTTACATGAATATCCTTGGCTACTTTCTTGGTTTAGAAGAACTTAAACACAATAAGGAAACACCAATCAAAAGATTGGTTTGATACTACACTTTCTTCCCCTCTTGTTTATTTTCTTATCTCTTTTTGTTGCTATTCTATGAGATTTGGAACTATATGCCACTGACCTTGAGCATAGTTTCAAGTTGAAGAAAAGAAAAGGTTTGTTGTGAGATATCTAAATCTTTTATCAAGATTAATATTTATGTATACTATATATAAGAGAGTGTGACAAAGAAATGTTTGCTGGAAGAATTGTCGTACATGTTTAATTTAAATTTTCCAATGAAAAAAATTAGGCAGAAATTTTTATTTTATAATTAATAATGATAATATAATAAATAATATGTTCCTTGCGTTGAATGCAACTTGTGAGTCTATAGATGCATAAAAGTCCATTCAAATATGACCGCTCTGCCTTTCTCACCAGTTTCCAGCAAACACACAGTTTTTAATAAAATAAATTTCTATATTTTATTTTATTTTGAATAAACTAAAATAAGTATTTACCAATCATTCATTTCCTTCTTAAAAAATTTTGGGGTTTTAATATTTTTAATAAAATATGTTTTTTTTGACTAAAAATAAAAAATATTTATTCATTCAAATTGACAAAATACAACGATGCAATACAAATTCAATATAACAAAAATAAAAAGGATAAAATTACGGATAAACTTACAGCATCCATGTTAATAGCATAAAACAGCCAATTACACATGCTTACAAATATGATTGTATTGAGATGTCTGAAATACTCAAGTTTCCAAATCTGTAGCATTTATGACACTAAAATCATTAATTGAATTTGCACTAGAATGAAACTAATTCTTCAACCTGAAATAAATGAATACCGCACAAAAGATAGAAAAATAAAATACACCACAAAAGACGGAAAACAAAATACATCATACAAACACGAAAAAACAATACACCTTACAAAAACGAAAAATTAAAACAAATAAAGTTGCACTAAAACAACATAAATAAAAGTAAAAGAGATAATAACTATGTGTAAATCACTTATTCAATAAAAAAATTATTCGAGAGGTAATTTTGGGTCAAGATTAACCTTAAATCACCCCCTCTAATAGATCTGGAAGAAAAAGAAGAAGAGGATGACGGCTAGATTTTGCTTAATATTTTTAATAAAATATAATAAAATATGATGGTTTACTAAAACCATGATCAATCCTCACCATGCCATGTGATGTTCATTTGGGATGCTGGAATCTCTTCATTATATTATAATTTGATATTTATTTTTTTAGTCAAGTAATTTAATGATTTGAAATTCATCTTTTAAAAATGAATAAATAAATGTATTTGATTTTAAACTCAGATCTTTGTACTTTTGTGTAACATGTCTAATTATATTTAACTTGGCATTATAAAATGTTAATTAATTTCCAATTAGAGAAAAGATCTTAGCTAGTATTAGAAAGAAAAAAAATTGGAATTATAATAGCCAGCGACCAATTTGATTAGTATTTTCATGATCAATCATTATCATTCTTGGTTATATTTTATAATAGAGTGCCATATTATTAAAAAAATAATTGTAGTTAAGACTTTTAATAGTTTTGTCATGCTTGATATTTTGTTAGATGGAAAATGTCTCATTCTTTTAGACCAATTCCTCTACAAATTAAAAAACAGAGAATATAATAAATTCAGTAACTTGTATGAATGAATCATATACTTTCAATTTTGTCTTTTTAATAAAGAAAAAATGAAAAGCTTGGATTTGGTCAATTAATCTCTAACCATGAAACTCACCAAGAACCAAAGAGATGTTCCTTAAAAAAAAAAGAACCAAAGAGATGTGAAACTTTTTAACTGTTCAAAATTTAAAATTGAGTAATTGACATGTAAAATTGTAAACCAATTTTAAGAGAAAATTATTATATTCATCTTAATTTTCAGAGCTTTATATATCAACCATATACACTTATCTTTTTTACAAAATCAACCATATACACTTGTAATAAATATAATTGGTGAAAGAGAATGAAAACACCATCATCATGTCAAAAATCAAGTAGAATAGAAAGTCCATTCTGGCAACTGAAGTGCAGGGTAATGCCCCACTCTTACCATGCACCACACACATCACTATTTTACCAACTTATCTATATGTTTGCTTCAAAAAAAAACTTATCTATATGACTATATGTATGATGTGAATACAGATTTTATCGATTTATATATATATATATATATCCCAACCCAACCGTCTAATCTAATTATTTATGGTTTTAAATATTTTTTGTAATGATATTTTTTGACTAAATATTTTTTATGAATTTTATTTAGGTTTAAATGATCAATTAAGTCTTTGTTAGTTCGTGTGTTTTTTATTTTAATCTATTATGTTATTTTTAATTAATTCTTGAATGTTAAAATTATTTTGGTTTTAGTCTTTAAGACTAAAATCTGTAAGAAAATTTACAAGTGTTTTGTAGATTTTTCTTTGAGTTTTCCTGCATATTTTAATTTTAGCGATTAAAATCAAAATGATTTTAACATTCATAAATAAACTAAAAAAAAATAACATACAAGGACTAAAATAAAAAATATGCAAATTTATAGAGACCAATAATTGATTGTTTATGCTTTTTATTTATACATATTATCATATATCGGTATAAATTTATATTATCAGTTTGTACCAAAAATAAAATAAAATTACATTATCAGTTATTTAAAACTTTTTCTCGTATATGTATCACTTTTAATTAAAAGCATAAATATCATTGTAATTTTTCTCAACTTCCATTTACACAAAGTTTGGTGTGTTGAAAAATTAACATATGTAAACACTATAAAAAGTCTTTCAGAAATTAACTCCAAGAATGGTTCCAATTTCTTTACAAAAAAAGTATGGTTCCAATTTATAATTTTACGTCAAAAACAACTACACCAATTAAAATGTTATCAAAAAAAAAAACTCCACCAATTAACTAGCAATTTCGCATTTTTCAGTTTGGGACTTTTGGGTACAAATCAATAACAATGAAATTTGAAAAGTTAAGAAATTGACTTGTAATTTATTTTCTATCACTAAATATTAAATGATCGATTATCCCAAAAGCTTAAATTGTTAGAAAATGTCAAATCAATATTTAATACTCCTTCCATTCTATTTTAAGTGTCACAGTTGACCAAATCAAACACTTTAAGAAAAGTGTGTAAATAAAAGAAACAGAATATGATTTTACTAAAATACTTCTTTTTTTTATTAGTAGTAGACACTAGACATTAGAATATTTGAGTGTATTTTTTCCACCTAATGATTGTTTTAAAGGATAAAATAAGAAAAATCAATGTTATAAATAGTATAAGACATTTATCTTGGGACAAATAATTTTGGTAAGTAGGACATTTATTTTGGGACGAAAAGTGTATTATTTTCTAACACGCCCCCTCACGCAAAAGTTGATTGGGTTTGAAGCGTGGATAATACATAGGCACACCTACCATATGCTTAAAATTCCACTTTTTAATTAAAAAGCAAAGGGAGCGGGAATCAAACTCTAGACCACTTAAAAATAGAAGCTTTGTACCATGTCAGATGACTAAATATCCCAAAAATTTAAGCTGTTAGGAAAGACAAAATCAATGATTTTAATTATATTATTTTCTAACACGAAATCATCACATCCTTAATATATATTAAGGTCGTGTTTGGTTCGGGGTTTTTAGAGGGGAGGACAGAGAATATTTTAAATTTTTATGTTTGGTTCAACTTTTTAGCGACGGGAGGGGAGGGAAATGAATAATTAATTCACTTTTTTATCTTTAACCTTATAAACTCACAATAATGATTAAATTATAATTGATATATATTTAATGAGCAAAAAATCTAAAAAAAAAATGTTGTTGAAAAAATAAAATCTAAATTTTTAATATTTCAACGAGGATGATTTAAAATTTTAATTAAAAAGTGTGGATAATTTTGTCAACATAATAAATTATATTCTCTCACTTTATCTCCTTAAAAATCACTTCCCTCACATCCCCTCTTCTCCTCCTCCTCGATTAAACCAAACATACCCTAAAAAAGAATACATAACCACACAAGTTAGCCGCCTAATAATATGTTATTATCCTGCCCAAACTCTTCTAACTCGTTTACTTTTTTTTCCTTCTATTAAAAACAAAACATTATTTATTATTGTATTTATGCGAACACACAGTCCCGTCTTCACATTCCATTTTATATTTTGTCTTACTCCAATTCCTTTCAATTCTAAAAATACATGCTCTCCAACACAATTTTTTTTGGTACATACCAACACAATTTAAGTAAACTATTAAATTAGTTTTCGACTTTAAAAGATATCTTTAAATAAGTTTTTAATTTTATCAATATTTTAAACAAAAATATAATTTCTTATCCCTAATTTCAATTGTCCAATTTTGTTCTCTGTTAAAAAAGTTTGGCAATATATGACTTTTACTATTTAATTTAACGACGTAACAATACAATAAATACAATCTGATATGAAAATGAAGTCTTATTTGTCAAGAAATCTTTAATATATTAAGGGAGAATACATAATCACACAAATTAGCCGCCTAATATGTCATTATCCTGCCCAAACCCTTCTAACTCTTTGGTTTCCTTTTTTTTCTTTCTATTAAAAACAAAACATTATTTATTAATGTATTTATGTGAACACACTCTCCCATCTCCACATTCCTTTTTTATATTTTGGCTTACTCTAATTCCTTTCATTTCTAAAAATACATGTGCTCTCCAACACAATTTTTTTTTGGTACATACCCTCCAACAAAATTTAAGTAAACTATTAAATTAGTTTTCGACTTTAAAAGATATCTTTAAAAATGTTTTTAATTTTATTAATATTTTAAACTAAAATATAATTTTTTATCCCTATTTTCAATTGTCCAATTTTGGTTCTTTGTTCAAAAAATTTGCTGACATATGATTTTTACCATTTAATTTGACGACGTGGCAATACAATAGATAATCTGATATGAAAATGAAGTCATTATTGTTGGGAAACTTCAATAATAAAGTATTAAATTGAGTCGTGATCAAGCTTATAGAACAAAAAAAAAAATCAATTGAAATGATATAAGGAATTGAAACTGAACAATTTATTGTCAAGCCATCAAATTGAATAATGGTAAAAGATATAAATTTGATTAAAATTTATGAACAAGAGGACCAAAATTGCACAATTATAAATAGGGGACCAAAATGCATTTAAGCTTGCCAATATTTTAATAATTTTTTAATGGTAATAAAGATTTTTAACTCTTGACCAAAAAAAAAAAGATTTTTAACTCTATTATCAAATTGGTCAAACCCAGAGGGTTTGGTTGAAATGTTTTTTTTTTTTTGTGCGTTTTCTTTGACATATGTTTCATAGGAAGATGTGAAAATAATTTTTATTAATTATTGAGTTTGGAAAATAAAGATAAAGCACATTAATTATAATTTGCATTTAATTTTATGAAAATATAAAAAATATTTTCAAATCGAATCTTCGGGGTCTAATGTAATCCAAATGAAACAATTTTCAAATGTATTATTGACGATGGTAATGCCACTAATAAGTAATAACACTTCGAAACGTTGTTTACAATTGTTACTAAGAAGTGTTGGATGATGACATTATTATCATTATTATAAGAAGTGTTAATTCTCTTCATTTATTCTTTTTTCTTTCAAGGCTCGAAAAGATGAATTTACTATGTATTTTTTGTTCAATTGAAGAGAAAGTTATACTTATAGAAGAACAATATATATTTCCTATCCTATTTACATTTTGAAAAATAAAATTAAGTTTTTCTTATATTTTCTTTTTTTTTGTTATTTTCACCCATCCATATTTTTTAATATAAAAAATATTTATTCATAATTTGTCCCGTGCTATGCACGGGTAGAAGAAGTACTAGTAATTGCAAATATTAGCTTACCTACTATTGGATTAAAAGACAATGTAAGTCAACAATGCCAATTTTCTGGGCTCTATCAAATACAAAGAAGAAGAAAAAACAGAAAAATTTCTCCTTCCTTATAATTATGCACGGCTACTAACTTACAAGTATATTATTAAAAACGTAGAAGAAGATCCAGTACGTCCTTGAGAAGTTTTCATTTTTCAAAACATCTAGAAGCACTTTTATAAGTAAAGAATACTTCGTGTGGACTAAAGTACAAATCTAGAAGCTCCCATTTTTTTCTTTCAAAAAGATAAAAGTAAATAAAATTCGGAAGAGTTTTGTTAAGACAAAATGATATCAAGTCGCCATAAATAAAGGGATTAATTTTTTTGAAACTATGGGGGACAAAAATCAAAATCTCATGAAAAGGTATTGGCAGAACAATTTTTTTCCTAATAAGGAAGTGGTAAATATTAAAACTCACATATTATTATAAATTCAAATTTGAACGCGAATGAAAACTTTTAACTTAACAATATTGATATTGTCAATTGAGTTTGAATTTATGGACGACAACATACACTCTCTATTATTTTTTTATAAATGGATCTTATATATATAAATAAATAATTACACCTAAATAACAGATAAACGGACAAAAGTTGCGCCGCTAAACCTTTATGTATAACAAAACTTAATCTTTGGAAAACAACATTTATGGACATAGACGGCACGACATTACTATGCATGACTATTTAGACTCTTTTCAAAAGATCTACAACCTCTGATGTTAGAAATCCAAAAGTATCAAAAGCAAATGGTATAAACACGTGTTGATTGTCAGAACATGTTTGTTCATGTTTGACCATTTTGCTTGAAGCAGCTTTTAGAGTTGTCCATCCCACCGTAAAATCCCCAACATCGTGCCCCACAAGTGAGAAAACTCCAATCAAATCTACACAAACATGTTTTCCTCTTATCCATCCACAAACTCTCTAATTGGTGTTGAAGTTATTTTGTTTCATGTTGTTTAATGTCTATATTCACACATTTAAAATGTTGAGAACATTGCAATTCATTATTTGCAACAGAGCTGGTCAACATTGGAAGCAACTATAGCAAGTGATTAGCAGTTCACCTTCAAAAAAAATCAAATTCAAGCTGTATAGTGTATACCTTACATACCTTAGCACCATACAACAAACTGCAACAACCAAATCACTTATTCACTTTTTGTTTTTTCTTTCCTCTCTCTCTCTCTCTCTCTCTCTCTCTCTCTACATTCCCCCTCTTAATTTAATTTCCAAGTCATGCAATTGCAAACCACTTCTAGACTTTCCAAGTCTAAACTATTTGTTTGTTATTTTGACTAATAACAACGGTTCTCGTCTTCCATTCTTAATTTCATTCCAACTAATTAAATTCTTGTTCGTAACAAAGTCAGTGTTTGGAAAAATAAGATACTAACAATTATTCCTCTCATTCTATTCTCTCGCATTAATAACTAAAAAATGTTAGTTGACTCCAAAAATCTTTGACATATTTTGCTTCATGTTCAAACGTAGTATTTCATGTTTAGAAATATCATATTCCATATATGGTAACAAGTTACTTCCAACCAAAAATTACAACTACTAAATTATTTTTTTCGGTAGAGAAATTTTTTAGAGTGAAGGCATAATACTTTAGTCCAGAACATGAATGACCTTCGAATTCAAAAAAAAAAAGTTATTAGAGAATTACATTTATTTTTCTCTAATAAAGATGCTAGTGAAACTCGAATTCAAAATCTTTAAATTTAAAATGTGTCTTTTTACCACTTGATCAAATTTTTGATATTACAATTATTTGTTTCACACACATTACATTACTTACTTTCACCACGTTATCAAACATACACTCAAATAATCCCATCTTCTCCATTCTCTTTTATCTAATGCAAAAGTTACCTCAATTATATATGACACCACAAGTGATAAATATTTAAGATATATCTCAATTAAGAATTAAGCATACATACATGCATTGGTTTATAATTAAATTAAATAAGTAAATGGTGGACACGGTCACAAGACTTAGTAATAATTTATCTGTGCTTGGTCTAATTCTTCCCCCCATTCTATATATATATATATATTGAGTCTTAAACCTTTTGGTCTTTTTAACATATCATGTATAATTAATTATATTGATATATTTGACATTTTCTTATCACATAGTTCCAAATTCGAAACAAAATCAAAGACCTTAACGGTATACCCTTCGGTGTGTCATATAATTATTGATTTATTGTTATACATTAAGTTAACAATACCAGGATATAATATATAGAAGTGGTGATTGGTGACGATGCTACACATAGAGACATATATATATTTTCATTCAGATTGGGACGCCAGCTAGGACATGTTACAACATATAGAAAATATTTTTAGTATATAAATGTTTTAGAGTTATTCTTAACTAATAAACTACTTGACAAAAAAAAATTATGTTGATAACTTTTTTTTAGTATATAAATGAAATAACAAAGTCGTCATAAATTCAAACACACAAAGTCGAGAAACCAAATATCAAACTTTAATCATAAACATCCAACATAACAATTTTGACATTTTTGTGACGATTAAACTAAAACTTCTAGACATATTGACAACTTTAATTGTCAAGCATCATATAATTTAGTGTATGTACAATTTGTTTTTGTAATTACTATTTTTCTCTCTCTTCAAATCACATAAAGTTTTTTTTTATACATAGATGAAATTAAAAAGTCATCACTAACTCACACAAATATAATGGAGTAATAAAAGATTGAACTCTAATAATAAATATTTGATCTAACAATTTTAACATTTTTTTATCAGTTGAACTAATATTTATGTACCAATCACATAAGAGCAACTATACTGGTGGTTTCTTTTTTGTTCTTGCGCCACATGTAAGCACATAAACTTGGTTCTTTTGATATTGCAATTTTGAAGTTGGTCAGCTGGTACAACAGTTGCTTGGTGAAGCAATACCACATTCAAGTTCATCAATTAAAATAATATTATTTTATTGAAGCAATTTTTTATGTCTTAAATATTACCGTTTTTTTATTTCTATTTCTGGTAATAAATGATAGAATATATAATGATTAGTTATTTTATGTCTCAATTAAATACTAAATGATTAGTTACCGTTTTTTATGTCTTAAATATTACCGTTCTTAAATATATAATATTTAGTTATTTTTTATCATGTATTTAAAGTTAAGTTTTAATGATTTGTTATAAAAAAATTAATTTCATTTTATTTTTCATTTTTCCATATTAGTATTAATTAAAAATATTAAATTAATATTTTAAGTTGTAATCAAGTTAATATGAATAAAATATTAATATGTGATGTAAAATTATGGGACCCAATACGAGTTCTTGAGAGTTGCACAAAATACTATTGATGTGGTTCACTAATGGAAATGCTCTAAGTTATTATTATTAGTATAAATGATACTCTGTATATTACTACATACAGTGTTAGACACGGTATAAACATATTTAAAAATTTAAATTGTAAGATACTCCTACTATGAGTTGTTATTGGGCTCCAATGAAATGATGAGCAACACACTGTTAGCAATCGAAAAAGGAAAAGCAAACGACGTCGTCATGATTCCCGGAACCAATGTCACCGATTCAACAGACACATTATCATCACCACTTTTTCTCCATTTTTCTACAAATATCAAAACCAGTCTCATTTCATTCAAATAATCACAAATCTCTCACACACTGACTCAAATAATTTTCAATGCGATCATTAACATTAACGCCGCGAACAATGCCGGAAACCTCCGTCAATTTCCGAGCACCACCGCCATCTCCGGTTGCATCCGGTCGAAGATCATCCATAACAAACAACGAATTTCTAACAGAGTTTTTAGAAACCTCGCTTAAAGTTCCAGATTTAGTGTTACCTGACAAGATTTTTCCGAAACAGATCAATCACAAAACTCCACCGAAGATCGATTTCGTTTCACTGTGTTTTCACAAAGACGAAGATCTCATCGACGTTGTTTCAGATTCCATAGCTAGATTCGGATGCTTTCAACTTCTCAACCACGGGATATCGCCACAAATCATGACAGACGCAGTTGATGCTGCCAGAGGTATTTTTATGGTGCCGCCGGGAAAGAGAGACGCCGTGATACGGTCGCCGGAGAAGCCTTGGGGTTTTGAAGGGTATCGTGAAGGAGAAGAGGAGGGAAGTGAATTGAATGAAGAATTTATTTGGTGCAAGGATGAAGAGTTGAAGTTGAAAATGGAGGGAATTTGTCCTATTGGATATCATATTATTAGGTATAAATAATTTATTTAGCTTGTTTTTTTTTTTTTCAATTTCCTCTTATACTTTTTAATATTGTAAGATGTACTGTAATTTGTAATTTTTTTTTTACAATTTCAACCAAAATGTTAAGGCATAACTATGAAGAATATGGAGCAAATTAATTTTTTTTCATATACTTAAAGGCCTCACACTAACAAGTAGGGAGTTTTTACTGTATATTAATAAAATTATAATGTATCCGTACATTTGATTTTTAAAATAATAAATAAACGATTATTTTATAAATTAAAATGTTGTTTATTGACTATTATATTTTGAAAACATAATTTCATAAGAAAAATCACAATTTTATTTTAGCAAATACATATGACATTTGTAGCAACAAAAAATATGACATTGGTTTTTGATGGAAAACAAGGGTTCCTTCTATTTTGACGAAATTAATATTTGTGCTGATCAACATTTCTTATTAAGATGTTGATTGCAACTTTGCTCCAAGAAAGAAAAATATGTTGATTGCAACAATTGAATTTGTACTCAATTTTTATGTTTTTTTTTTACGTAACTTGGCTGTAATTATTCTAGAATGTTTTCTAATGTGAAATTCGTTTAAATTGCAGCAAGAAAATGGAAACCTTACAATCACGTGTGGAGAAGGTGGCAGACAAAATTTTGCCTATCATATTGAAAAATGTTCCTAGGAAATTAACATGTAATGGTGATACAATTGGTCATGGAAATGAAGTTGGGACACTTTGTTGCATTTACAAACATCGACAAGATATTATTAATAGGAATAATCAATGGGTTGATTCTTTGAAATATGATGTGATTAGAATGCTGATTAGGGGAACTGATTACTCACATTCTTTGTGTTTGCATGTGTGTGATGGCTCTTCTGAGTTTCATGTGTATTCCAAGAAAAGTTGGTTGTCTTTCTGTCCTCAACAAGGTGCCCTTGTAATCACTGTTGGAGATCAAATACAGGTTAACGTACATTCTTGCTTAATTGTTTATCTCTCTTTAAATAATTTTATGTTTCATATGAATTTACGGTTGAATTTGGTTATTTTAAGTAGGTCTATGAAGCACAAACATGGGACACAACTTGAACAATGACACAAGTAAAAATTTAAAAAATGATAAAATTCAATGTAGTCATAAGTGCTGGTCACACGTCCGACACCTGAAACGTCTAATCCGAGGAGTGTATGTACTTCATAAAAAATGGTGTAACATAATTCAAATCTAAGTTCCAACATGTTTACATGCAATGTTCTTGTGTCATTAGTTAAGTTGAAGTAAATATAATTTCTTTTGTATAAGTGTCAGTATCTTTTCTATAATTTCAAATTTTTGCTAGAAATTACACTAATCAATCTCACTTAACGAGTCTAATATTGCTTGGTTATAGGCATTGAGTGATGGGCACTACAAGGATGTAATTGGAAAGGCAATCTTTAAAGGTGAAAGAGAAGACAACATTTCAATGGCTTTCCTCTGTTCTCCTAAAACCACCAAGAAGAAAATTCAAACCAATAGAAAAAGATCTATTTCACTTAGCCAACAAGCCATTTTGGCTGTAATTTTGAACCTTTTGCACCATGTCCTAACTTTTGTCTTCAAAAAAGTTTGATGTTTTCATATAACAGGAACTTTGATGAATACACATACATACTTGCACAATGTTGCTCCAAGTTAGGAGTATAGTTGGAAGAATATGTTTGTTTTATTTTTGTTAATTAATTGCGTTTACCTTTACTACTAAGGAAATAGAAATCAAAATCATAAGCAAAACCTTAGTAGCACCCACAACAATCTCAAAGACCAAAATATTTCAATCACATAAGACAAATACAGAGTATACTACTTAAATGGTCTTCTCTGTAGTCTGTTCTACACAAGAACAAGAAAAAATTTCATGAACTTTTCCTCTACGTACCATGTCCTGATATTGATTTTACAAAAATAAGGAAATAATATACATTTTTCTCCCATTGTCCTCTTTTAAGTGAAGCCATATCATCCAAGCAAGCATGATTCTTTGAATTTCAGAAGGTCAAATTTTCTCTGAAACTCAAACATATTTAAATTACATTAATATTTCTCTTTTTAAGCTAAAGAAAATATGCTTCAACTTCCACAATATGCACTTGTAGTATGTCTATTGTAATGTTTGGTTAATGATAAAATCACACAGTAGAAAATCATCAAGTTTGTTTACAACAAGATGCACCATGAAACCAAATAGTTTCTTTTAATTTCACTAATCATGTAAATGTTATCATTTTCTTCAATGTTTTAGTTATACAAAACCACCTCTTGCTAAGCATGAAAATAACCAGATCAAATAAAATTTAGAAACTTTGCAGGAATGGTATTATGTAATTCCACAACAATATAATTGAAGTGTGACATGCATCTAAAAACTAATAGTGCAGACTAAATCCAATGTTAGTTGATTAAATGCAGAGCTAAAACAAAGAGAATGGATTCAGGGTTAGATTTCACACCTTATATATATAGTAAGGAGATAAAGTTCAATCAAATTTCAGTTGACACATTCTGGAGGCCCTTGGTGCATTAGATAATAATTTTAGAATGGATTTCTGCTTCTTTGGGTACAAGGAAATATCAGCAATAATCATTGTCCTTAAAACATGTCCGTTCTGCAAAACATACTCGACAAATAGCAACTCATCTGGAAATCCTCGAAATCCTTTATATTCGACCAATGACAGATGAGATACGAGACAATTAGGAACACCTAGCTGTGGATTCCATCTTAGAATTGGCAAATGTTCCTGTACCCAACAAAGAGCTTGGATAAGTTGAAATATTCTTAATAATGAATTAATCATGTTCCATATTAAGTGGGGTACTATACAATATCTAATTCACGTAATCTATTTCATAAAAATTGGTTAACTTCACATGAAAGTTAACCAAACTAAGGTTGTATTGAACAAACCTTGTCGTGCTGAATTAATAAAACTTGAAGCACGGGACATTTCGAAAGCAAGCTTAGCAGAGAATTGGAATTCAACCAGGGAAGATTGAGCTCTAGGCGAATCAAATACAGAAATTCTTGAAAAAGTAGATCACGGGGTTCAACAAATAGCCACTGTACACAACATCAAATACATAATTAGTACAAAATTATATCAATATAACTTCTCCTTAATAAAATTCCTACGAAGGATAATCTTGTACACTCCAATTATCTATAATAAAGTTTTAACTGTTCAAATATATATATATATATATATATATATATACAAATAAAACATTATTATTAGGGATTATACGTTTAGTTAATAGTTTGTTGCTACGTTAGTATTAGTAGTTAACTTACTCTCTATAGTCGACATAAGTTAGTCTACATAAGTGATGATGTAAAGTGTAAACATAAAATAAGTATAACTAAAATAAAACTTAACCTTTGTTGTTGATTGACTCAAGACTAGATGTTTAGTCCCAGATAGAGTGCCAAGGAGGTTGTGTAAAGGAGTGACGGAACCAGGCTGAGGAAAGACATCAAGATTCACTTCCGCCACGTTATGCAAGTTGTACATGCTGAAAACGTCTCCGAATGTGATTTTGGTTAAGTTGAGGTACTCAAGATCCGGAGCATTGATTTGAAGGTAAGCTCCAACATCATTCTCAATTACAATTTTCAGCCTTTTCAATGAAGACGGGACACAAACCTTGTCCAAACTTTGCGGAAAAAAGCAAAGATCCAAACTTTCGATGATGGAGCAACCACGAAGAAGTTCATTTACATGAGTCACTTCCTCTAAACCAATGTTGATTACCATCCTCTTTAATGACGGAAAACTAACAGTTGTAGAGCTTAGCTTTTGTAGAGTAATTTCACCCACAAGACTAAGGAACAACAAAGAAGTAATGTTATAACTTATATCACACAATTTAGAAATCAAAATTCAAATATACTAGTTCCCATTTCGGCGTAATATTAATTTTAATCTTTACATAAACAAATAATTTTCTGAAATGTATCAAATTATAAATAAACTAATCCTCATTGAAGAGAAAAATAAAATTACCTTAGTGAAACTAGGTTAGGGGAGGAAGTGAAGAGGGATTGAGGGAGCATAAAATCGGATCCTTGATCTTCATCTCCATATTCACTGGCATTGTGATTAGTGAGTAAGAGGTTGAGTTCTTGGAGGTGAGGGCCAATGACGGCACGAACCCAGTTGTTAACAGAATATTCACGAAACAAGTCTCGTGAAAAGGTGTGGAAACATTGAAGAGTCATCTTCCGAATGGCGCGGTGGTTATGGAGGAGGTTGAGAACACCGTTAACTAAAACAGGGAAAGCTTCAACGTTGGAATCGTCGTCGAAGTCAAGAACAGATAGATGCTGCCAAATATGTCGCCATCTGCTCGACAAAATGCAAGTAGTAACGGAGATTCTTGTTGGAAGGAAAGATAGTATGTGGGTTAGCACATCGTCTGGTAGACTACTGATTCTGTCTTCCATTTCTTCTTCTTTTTTTTCAACCGCTTCTGCTTTTCGCCGTTTCGACGATTTTGCCATTTTTTCCCAACACAACTTCTTCCTTTTCCTTTAGTGGGGTGTTAATTCAAAAAAATCGGTGGCTATAACTATGTAAAATCTCAACTAAACCTTCTTATTCGTTAGGTTTAGGTTTCTTTTGGGAGACAATAGTTCAATTTACGGTTGTAATTGGGAGGGATTATCGAAACTTATTCCCAAATCACCGAAATTGATCCTTTCATTTAATTTCAAAGATTTCATACTTTAATTTTTTCTTTATATGATTCCTTTAAGCCTATATTTTACATTTTTATATTTAGTTCAAATTGTTAACGAGGAGAAGCAATGATTAATTTACTTTTTTATCATTAATCACGATAATTTAGGATTTTAATATAAAAAGTGTATATAATTTTGCCAATATAATAAATTATATTTTCTCTCATTTCACTTCCTTAAAAATATCTCCCCTCCCCTCGATTGAACCAAACAGATTCTTAGGATGCGTTTGATTCGCAAAGATGTAAGTACTGGATAGAACAGTACAGGACAGAACAAGATGGTACAGGACAAAATAAGACAGTACAGGACAAAATTGTATCGAAGAGAGATAGAGAGATGAATTTTTTTATATTTGAAGATAAAAAAGGTATTTTCGTATTTTTTATAGTTGTACTGTAGACAAAAAGTTGTACTGTGGTTTAGTAAAGAACAAAAATTCCTGATTTTGTCCTGTCCCTTGCTGCCTATTTTGTTCTGTCCCATAACCAGTTTTTAAATCAAACAGAGTACAAAAAGTTGTCATGTTCAGTCCCCTGTTTTTTAGCAGATCAAACACACCCTTAGTTTTTTTTTACATCTATTCTTTCTAGAGTTAAATATCATTTTCCATCTATGCAGAATTTTGATTTTAATCCCTGTAATGATTTTTGTTTCAAATAAGCATCTAAATCAACTAATGTAATATAAACTGAAAATTTAAAGGACTCATAGATGCATTTAACCTTTACAGTACATCATCATTTGTATGATTTTTATTGGTGACTACTAAAATACGGACATAAAATTTGTAGTAAGCATCAACAAACACCAAGTGATACTCAAGTCAATACTTATTAGTAAAGTTCTAGATTGAAAAAGGAATCATTGTTTTGTTGCAATTGTAGCTTTAAAGTTTAAACTGATGAAGTGTTTTACTGTCATAAAAAAAACTAATGAAGTTTACAATATATTATAAATTTAAAATAAATAAAAATTATAACTTTGGTTTTAGAAGCCTTGATAAACATTTGTATCTTCAACAATGACCTATCAATGAATACAAAATGTTCTAACAAGAAGCATAGCATCCACCAATATTTGTCATAGATATAGAGATTGCCTGCGTAAGAAGAAAAGAAATGTAACATATTAGGCTTTTCAAGTTATGCCAATTAGCAAGTTAAGAATAGCAATAGCATATGATAGATTAATAGTTGAAAAACACCATGGATAACAATTGCCCTATAGTAAAACATAAAGTTGGCCACTACCTTTGAAATCATAAGTTTCTTCTTGTTTCCACAAACTTTAGAACAACTGATTACATTTTTCAGTACACAACATAATTTTTTTTTAACTAAACTACTTCAATGAAACACTAAAAAATGGTTTCAATTAATAATTTTACTAAACAAGGCCTTGTGTGAACTTGGTACTTTTACAACAGAGGTCTACAAAATAGGTTATTAATAGCAACATTCTGAGTAAGCAAAGAATCAAACAGTAGTATACATTGAAGGAACATGATACTGACCAACTCATAACATAAGTTTGGCATCTTTCAATGTAATAGAAATGAGCAATAAGACTAGCAAATCTCAACTCCTCTTGCATAACTGAGTTTTAGCACAACATGTCAAATATCATATGTTGTTTTCTATCATACCCTTAACTATGAAATTACTAGTATAAAATACTACTTATAATATGGGACAAATGGCTAGTATACAATACTACTTATTTATGAAATCTATGATATTAATTCAATTTCTTAATCCATGTGCCAAAAACCATAAATGACTTATAATATGGGACAAATGGAGTAATATTACTATGACTTACCAGAAAATAACTAGACCGAAGAAAATTCAGAAAACTTGGGTATGGAATTATGTAATTCGATTTCCACCACAATAGAGTTGAAAATGAAGTGAAATGCATGTAAATGCAAGGGACAACTAATTATGCAGACAAAACCCAGTCTTAATCATCTTTGAAATGATTCAGCAAGACACAGAATATATTAGTTATCAGTCAAAAATCACACCTTATAAAAATAAAGCTCAATCATATTTAAGATTGCACATTCCAGAGGCCCTTGGCATAGTAGATAAATTTCTGAGATTTTCGAACTTCTTCCTGTAGTCCACCGAAATATCAACAATAATCATTGTCCTCAAAACAAGTCCTTTTTGCAAAATATACTTGGCAAATAACAGCTCATCTGGAAACCCCCTATATCCTTTAAATTGAATAAAGGTCAAATGTGATACAAGACAACTAGGAACGCTTGGATGTGCAGCCCATCTTGATGAGGCTGATTGTTTCTGCCGGCAATAAAAAAAGAAAAACCACGACATCACTTACATAAGATGCAGTCACACACACACACACGCACACACACACACACACACAATTATATACGCAATGAATCATGTTATATACCCTCGGGATTACTATGCATAAAACGAGGTCTTGCGCAATCTATTTCACTAAAATATTAAATTTATAATATTCACATCAAACTAATTAAGTGGTGTACATAAAGTTAAATAAACCACCAAAGTTTCAATTAAACAAACTTTAGAACTCAACAAACCTTGTCATTTTCAATTATGAGGACTTGAAGCAGATGACATGTCCGAAGCAGGCTCAGCAGAGAATTCGAGTTAAACCAAGGAAGAATGAGCTCTAGACGAAGTAAATGGTGAAATTCCGGAAAACGTAGATTAGCGGGGCCACCTAGTAGCCACTGTTTGTAGAAGACAACAAGTAGTAATGATGTAATTTTAACTAGTACAAAACTAACTGATAAAGATATTGTACGATAATTTCCTATATTTGCATTTGTTATATCCAACATATCACTAATATTAGGTTGTGATTAGAAAGCTGATCTAAATGTGATTTGTACATATATATATATATATATATATTAGGAGAAATGTGTAGAGTGGTTGGATTTTAAGACTTGTATGTATGTGTAAGTATTTGATCAGTGAAATTAATTTGAACACAAACAACAACCCTGGCCATCTCATATAATTATGTGTGATCTGATATGCTCGTGTAACCCCAAGATAGCAGAGTCAAATTATATCACTAAAGATTGGGCTATGAATAGAAATCTGATATGTGTGTGGTCTGTACATATATTTTGACTCTGCTCTCTTAGGAATATTGTTAGCATGAGGAGCATTATGCAGAGTGATTGAATTCTAAGACTTGTGTAGTGTATATATATGTGTAAGACATGAGGAATATCAATCACTTACATTTTCACACTATATATATATATATATATTACAAACCATGATCATAAAGTTATACCTTTGTTGTTGAATGACTCAACACGAGATGTTTTACTCCAGAGAGAGTGCTGAGGACCTTGAGTAAAGTGAAGGGAGAAGCAGCATTACCGGGGGGAGGGCAAACATCAAGAGACGCCGCCACAACGTTTTGCAAGTTGCCAACATTGCCAAACGTAAATTGGGAAATGTAGAGGTACTCAAGACCAGGTGCATCAATTTCAAAGGAAGACCCAATGTCGTTGTCATTGCCAAGGGTTATTTTCAACTTCTTCAATGAAGATGGCACATGAATTGTGCCGTATTCCTCAGCTTCAAAGCGAAGCTTCAAAATTTCTAAGATAGGGCAGCCGTAGAGGAGGGCATTCACAGAAGGCACCTCCACATAACCAATATCGAGATGCAGCTTCATTAGTGATGGTAAATTAATCTTCTCAGCACGTTGCAAGTCAAAATATACTGCACCCTCCAGACTGAACTACATACTAATTCTTATTATGTTAGCAACACATCATATTATTTAAGAACAACTAAAAATAATTAAATACAATCACATTAATTATTAAATAGAAATAAATACAATACCAAAAACATAAACATAAAATACTAAAATATAATCTGGCGAATTTAGTCGAGTAAGTAGAAACATCACATTTTATCTGCAGGAAGTGAAACTCAGTTGGTAGAGATATTTGCATTTTATACGCAGGAGCTGGGTTCTAACCCGGGCACTGCACTTATTAAAATATAAACCCTGGAAATAGAATAGAGTAGAATTGAATGTACTTGCCTGAGGGAAGCTAGGTTGATACAAGTGGAGAGGGTGATGGGAGGTTCAAAGTAGTATCCATCATCGGAACGGAGCGTGAGGTGGAGTACCTTGAGGTGGGGCCCAACAACGGAACAGACCCACGTATTAACCGAATAGGTACAAAACTTATCGGGGACGAGAGAATGTGTGCATGAGAGACGCAACTTACGAATTTCGCGGGATTTGGAGAGAGAGAAGACGCTGTTTACGAAAACCGCTAAAGTTTTGAAGAGTTCGAAACGATCGTCGTTTGGTTCGAAAGAGTCGTCGGAGATGTCGAGAACTGAGAGATGTTGGTGCCAAATGTGGCGCCATGTGTAAGAGAGAAGAGTTGTAGCGACGGAGGTTTTGGTTGGGAGGAAAGAGAGAATGTGGGTCTGTATACCGTTTGGTAGATTGCTGATTCTGTCTACATTTACGTTTTCGTTTGGTTTTCTTCTTTTCGAGACTTCGTTTTCAGTGTTTGCCATCTCTAATGGCGGCAAGGTTTCACTGTGCTACTCAACCGTTGCTTCACTGGGTGACTACTGACTTTCTCATCTCTTTTTATACTATTAATAATTAATAATAACCCCCCTATATTTTTTTTAATATATCCTAATTTTTAATATATCAATAAATTCTTTTTTTTTTTGGTACACACTCTAAATCTTTCCAAAAAATAGAAACAAAACAAAAACAATAAAAAAAGTGTGCAACTAGTCCCCAAGATTAGCTCAAGTGGTAAGAGTCAGGGGATGAATACCAGGAGTATCAGTATCAAATACTTATCGGACACAATACTTCGCCATTTTCAAAATATCGGTTTTTCATAGCTTTTCTTAATAGGGGAGATTTGATATTTGTTTTCCATATCATCTGATAGAATTAGAAGAACTACACATTGTACCAAAACATTAAAAAGAATTAGAACTACACTTTCTATTAATTAATACTAACATTTAGTCATATATAACTTACCTTCCAGAAACATTCTTGATATAATCTTTGGTCATACTTTACTTATCTCTATCTCGTAGTCAAATTCTAAATTATCATAACTGTTTTGACCATGGAAACACGAAGGTTACAACAAAATAATAATACAAGGTTTAATTGTTTGTGTAAATCTCAAATGGGCTTAGGTGCATCTCATGATAGCACATTAAACATGAACTTTGAATAAAAACTCAAATTAGAGATCTCTGGCGCAAAATTTTAAGAGATAAAAATTCGCATTAGATATTTCAAAACAAACTAAACTCTTGACCAAGCTGCATCTTCGTTTTCATCGCATTTGCTCTTTCTTTCCCTTGCTCTCTGTTTCTCAATGTGTTTCCCTCACACTAAGAACAACCTTACTTATGACCCATAAAGATGTCTGTGGATTGGTGAGGCTTCTAAATTCTTGACAACTTCCAACCAAGGTTTGTCTACCATAATGAAGGAATTTTTTGATGTGTAGGCTAAAAATAAAACAGGATTATCTAAAGGTAAAACATTAAAATTTTGTAAACTCTGGACTGTTGGATCTTGAACATCTAGCGTATCATTATCATTTGTTTCCGCGGACAATCCAAAGTCAATCAAGCACATTGCCCTGAAGATAAAACAATTTATAAACATCAGATATAAATATTTAAAAAAAAAAAAACAGTTAACATGTCATCAATGTAATATTTTTCAAAGTTTCTACTGAAATGATTGTTAGTGTATGACAATTCTGAAACCAAATGATACAAAGGTTGTGTGTATCACATTCACAAAACCAACATTTATATATTAAATGTTTCCGAAACCCCAGATGATTTCTAATTAAATCAATCTGATGCCTGGAACTAGTTTCAGGAGGAGCAGGAGGGTAGGAACTATTGTAGATGCTACTTTAAAGTGCTTTCAAGTCTTTGTTTGTAACCAAAAAAAAATTAAAAAAAGTTGCACGACATGTTTTGTTAGAACGACAATTCAGGCTCAAAAGAATAAAGATGCAAAAAACGCGGGTCAAGATGCTCTCCATTTTTTCTACATCTTAGGAATATGAATATAACTGTGACATTTGGTGGGTCCAATTATGTTCTATACACTTCAAAATTATTTAAAACTAGAGTAATGGAGAGAAACAATGGAGAGGATCCAAACAATAAATACATGATGTTTGACAATGAAGCTCGGTCAATTGTGCCTATATCTCTGACTGGAAAGCGGATACAGTTTCTTTCTATTATTTCATGTTTAAGGTTTACAATGTACAGCTTGTATTTAAATAATTCAGTCCAGATTATGACATGTATAAAACATAAACCACTGCTTTTAAATTAATAAACAATTCTTCTACATCAAATAAATTATGTTGCAGATAACATTTCTCTCATTTATTTTACCCATTTCACTTTCACTAATGGCTAATGCAAAATGTCAACTTCATATTTGAAAAGAACATACCTTGAGCTATAAACAACAAACGACAATGAAGTTGACAAGGGAGGGAATGAAATCCCAATAACTTCACCAGGAAATTCACGGAATGTTGTGGGACGAACATGTGTGTTCCGATTTGACCATTCTCCTAACTTTTTGGCCTCAACGTCAAACGCATACACTTTGTTTGAGGAAGTAGTAACTATCAGTACATTGTTGTTATAGGGTGGAAATCCACCAGCTGTAACAGAGGCACCATCCAATCTTGAAATGAACCAATGCTGGCTGTTGCACAAAAAGAAAGCTTGTCTATGTTATTTTTGAAGTTTTTAAGCATTAAATGGATATTCTAGGTACCAACAACAAAGCAACTAGAGTAATACAAATCTTAAATTAAAAAGAAAAAGTTAAGAAAATTAGAGACAGCACCTTAATATTTCTAAGTTAAATATGTATATATCTCCAAAGCAATTCACGGCTGCCAACCACTTCCTGTCAGAACTGCTAAACAATTTTGTTATGGGCGGCTCGGTAAGAGGTAATTTCTCATCTTGCAACTCACAGCGGGGCGTAAAAGTATGCACTAGTTCTGAGTTGCCCACATCCACAACCTATAGCTTTCAAAAGTGAAGAGCGTCAATAAAGCAAACTATACAATCTTTAATCCAAAAATTATGATATTTTAACCCATATATGAAGAATATAGCTATGCTCACATATATCCTTCTATCATGCCCAGCTAATATTAACCAAGAGGAGTCATGAGTAAAAATCATAGAATGGGTAAATGGTAATCTTTGAGGAAGTTTTTTTGTGCTTAATGTAATCTTTCCAGCTTCACACTTCAATTGAACAAGACTAGGTTTTTCTTGATCAGAGTACCCAACAAAGACCCCTGAATTAGAAACGGTGCTGCAGATTATCTGTTGAGAAGCTTTACTCTGGACTCGACCTGATGCATATATTTTGAAGTGCTTCATTTTAGGATTTGCGCGGCGTCCGACTGTATGAACATTTCTGAGTTGTAGCAAATGAATATCGAGCCAATGCGAAGACTGAACTAAAAGCGTTGATGATTGATTGAAGGCAGTATTAAGGACTAGTTGAATAGGTGTTCCCTGAGGTGCAGGACATATATCATGAATAGTAGTGAATTCTTTCACAGGGTATGCGAAAAGTTTTGTGTCATCTCCAGCTGAGATAAGCATGGGACCCTTCATATGAGCCCACTTATGGAAGCTGAAATCCTTGGGTTTTTCTTCACGTCGAATTCTTTTAATCCTCTCATGAGGCAAAAAATCTGCTAACATAGAAAGTGCATGGTTAATAAATAGAAATAGCAGAAGCAATCAGCATATATGGTGCCCAATTTGACAAGTTTATTACAGAAGATAAACACCTTTTCTACATAGAAAAAGTGTCGTTAAGCTAAAAAGTTGACCTTCTGGGAGTAGCAGCGAAAATAGTTTTCGGCTTTTTATTTTAAAAAATGAATTTCAAGTTTTTCAAAACTACTTTTTGCTTATGCCCAAAGCTTCTTAGAACTTAGCATAATAAGGTTGGTTATCCATACTTGCTAATACAATTTACACAGAATAAATAGCAAAAAAATTAAAAACAATGAACTTTCAAACAAACCTTCTTCAACAATTGGAACCGCAACAGTCAAGGCCCTGATATCATGGGTATGAGACCTGACACTTTTAACATGGATCCATTTCTTCATTGTTGGAGAATTGACATTGTTAGATGATTTTGACAGCGTATAAAGAATAACCTTCACATAGAATAAAGTAAACCAACATTATTATAGTTACAATACACTTGGTTAACACATAATAGACACGGAGTATGGAACCTTGCGCGAAAGCAGATCAGCAGAAAATAATTTGATGAATAAAGAATAACAATATGACAATACTTGTAGATAACACACAATGACACGCTTCTTAAGAAATAAGAATAATATAAAATCAAAAGAGGTCAATAGATAGTATTACAATGATATGTGAATGTGAGATATGATAGCCAATGGACCTCCACCTAGAACAATTCAAGATGCAGAGACATACACATTTAGACCTCCACATAGAACAATTCAAGATGCAGAGACATTCACATTTAAAGGGATGGAACATCATATGTTATATAACAATAGATATTTAAATTTCAATAAAAAAAAAGGCACATAAAGAAAACCAATGTAAAAATACTATATATACAGAGTAATTTTGCCTTAAAGGTACTAAACCACTGTAAGTTGCTATAAATTGAAATACATAACAATGTTAAATGGAATTAATTATCTTATGCAAGGATTTGTACATGCTGTACTATCTAAAGATTTACATGTAACTATATGCAAATTTGAGAGAAAATAAAGGTTAAGGTTGGAGATGGCAGTACACATACAGACATTTTTCACAATGCAAAGTGATAAAGGTTTGGAAGAAGGGAGAATTAAGGAATATATGATCAAATCATTAAGAGCGTTTCTGATTCAGTAATGGTACAGAATCTACACAATAATGTTACTGCATCTCTACAATCTCCAAGAACAAATACAGTAAAAAAAACATAGAGATGCTTAACTAGTGTAGCAACCTTGTTTTGCTCACAACAACACCCGCCAACCCAAAAGGAATCATAAAAACACATAACCATCAATGTAAAGAAGTTAAATGACTCTGGTTTCATGAGCATTCAACAAATTATGCAATTCTATACCTGGCCATCAGAACCAGCAGAGAACACCATATCATGACTAGGTGCTGCTGCAAGAGCAATTGCATCTCCCTTGTGTGTTAAATGTGCTTCTTGCAAGGGGGATAGATTTTTGCTGTCCCAAAACTGGACACCACCACTGCTGTCAGCACTAACAAGTGTCCCTGACCTAAAATAAAAGCTAATCAATCAGTAACAAAGGTTGTGAATATTAAATGCACATGTTTTCATATAAACAAAATGACGACTCTACTGTTACCTTAAAAATAGCAATGACCATATACAAAGTTTTTGTCCAACTCTAGTCCAACCGACTTCATGGCCTGACATCGCATCCCAAATTTGTATTAACCTGTGAGGCGATAAAGACAAGTAAGCATATCTAACTACAAAGAATTAATGATAAAAAATAATGGTGGATTATCAATCACAAAACACTAATATGTACCCATCACTACTGCCTGAATATATGTAGTTAGCATCTTCACTCCAAGTCACACTTAAAACTCGTCCTGAAAATAATACCACAAACATTCTCTTAATATACAATAAGCAAATCAAGCGCAACAAAAAGAAAATTTTCACCAACCAAACCAGGTATTTCTCAAAAAAAAGAAAATGTCTTTTGACCTTTGACTCGAAGCAAGGATTTCACAAGCATAAATTCATCCATATCAGAAATGGCATAAATTCCCACACGTCCGTCATCATAACCAATTGCTACACGTGGAAACCCAAGAAAAGATTGCTTGACAGTAGCAGGCAAGTCAGAATCTTCATCGCTTTTGCTGTTATCAGATTCATCAGAATCAACACGTCCATTCCCCAAACGGTCACCCTTTGTCTCAGCATTTACAACATCGCTCTTAGGCAGCGTAACGGCCATTTTCCAAATTGAGACACCATCTGATTCTAGCACTGTCTGTAAACATATAATAAATATAGTTAAGTCCTATAATAACTAATTGGCGACAACAATCATAAAACAAAGAATGAAGAGGGCCTCCAACATAGTCTCATTTCAATGGTGTACCTCATGCACTGACTGACATGTTATACTCCCTCCGTTTCAAAATGAGTGTCGTTTTTCAATTTCTAATGCAACATTTTTCAATTCTACCCTCAAATTATTACTTTATACACTATTTCCAAGGGAAAAAACCAATATAATAAGGTTAATTTAATAAAAGTGCGATTACTTTTAACATCATAATAGCATTTCTCAATATGTGTGCAAAAACCTTAACCTGCACTCATTTTGAAACGGAGGCAATAGTAGGTTTCATATTGTTAAACAATAGTAACATTTAGTCAAAAAATTAACATATGATTTTGTCTTAAACCTCTAGTGAAATAGCTCTGGTAATCCAAAGTTGGACAGAAAGTAAGTAAGTAAAGTCTAGTCAAGTATCGTTTCAGCTAGAGTTCGAACTCGGTAATCTATCTACTCAACCTTCACTAAACCTCATTAATCATTTAAGTCCAATTACTTAGTTAATTCATCTAATGTATTTATTTTTTGAACGGAAAATATATTATTAATCAGATTAAGTCTCTGCGCAATATGAACAGAGACCGATAAAAGAGCAGTTACAAAACAAGCGGAACACCATACCGTTTGTTTTAAGTGGAAAAAATCCCACTTAGAAACAGAGCCATCCAAATTGGAAGAAAACAAACGACCAAAATGAGAACCATTACACCAAATAAGTGAAGAAACTCGTTTATTAGGATCACCACGAATGGTTAACTGACAATGCCAACGATCAGAACCGGGAGAAACGAGCCAGAGTTCGAGAGAACCGTCTTCGCGAGCAGCGGCGACACGTAAACCATCGACACTTGTGGCTAAGGCAATGACAGGTGATGGCTTCCAATCGATTTGTAAACCATCGAGTTTCACAGTTGAAGGGCGCCAAATAGTAGTGTTATGGTTTTGGTATAGTTGAACCATGTTTGTGTTGTGGATTGAAAGAGAGGATGTATATATATGTTAGGGTTTGATTCAACGGTGTCGGGGCGGCGTGCTGCTTGAAACGGCGGAGGTGATGATGGGTGCTCTTGCTGTGAGAGAGAGACCAAAAGGGTATTACGCACCGGTTGGTTGTTTATTACAAAAAAACAAATTAAAAAAAAAAAAAAAGGTAAGGACTAAAATTGGTAGACATTTATAAGTAAATTTAAATTTTTTTAGTACATTGAAAAATGCACGTACATAGTCTAGTCTACAATATAATATAAGTCACATACATTCATTTTTCAATATGTTAAAAAGTTGAATTTATTTATAAATGTTGTTGGAGGGAGTAAGTACTTCTTTCGATTATATTTACTTATAAGTAAATTTGACTTTTTTGTACATTGAAAAATAAGTGTACCTAAAGAGTTATATTTGTAAAAGTCAAATGTACCTAAAAAGTCAAATGTGTCTGAAAGAATTCTTAGTGTTTTTAATATAATTTATTTTGATTTTTCTAAAAAGAAAATTCAATTGATAAAATTGTATTTTACATATAGGAGTTGAATCGACAATAAAAAAAATCAATAAATTTATTTCTTTCTCTATTAATATTCGATCTATTGGATCAACTAATCCGATTCGAAGGAACAAATGCAGTAGAATCCAACCCTAATAATTACTAGACTAGGACCATTTAATATTTGGTAAAATATAATAATTAATTTTGTCGCCACTATATGAAGTTAAAAATTGCAACTTCTTATTTTAACATTAATTTTTTTATATTTAAATTTAATATTCAACACAATTTATTTAAATGTATTAAATATTAAATATAAATTATTTTACCTCAAACTCAATTTTAATCTAAATCAATTTTATAAAATTAACCAGTATTCTTTTCACCAAAAAATCAATGATATAAAATTGGATGGTGCAGGTATAAAGTAAAAATTAGATGCTCTTAATAATAATAATAATAATAAAATTTATTAATTTAAAAATGAATAAATGGAAAAAATAGTGAACTAACTAAGGTAAAGACATTTAACTTAGCAGAAGGGTGACAATGACATTAAAGTAAACACACGGGGCGGGTAGTTTGACAAAGTCGGAGGTGCTCGGAAAACGCAGGCGGCGTTGCCCATCAGTATAACCTCTCTCACACTCTGAAACAATGAAAGAGACAACTTCAAACGAATCTATGCTCCCTAAGCTCTCTATGGACGAGGTAATTCCCGTTGCTGCTATCTTCTATATCAAACTAGTATTCAATTTCAACTATTATACTCATTCATTTCTTTAATTCACTTTTTTAATATTCTATTTGCTTCCATTTTCATTGCATGCTAGTACATTTTATTAACTAGTAACCCTAACAGTAACAATTTCCCTTTGTTTCATAGATACTCCAATTGGAACGAATATACAATGATGTGGGAGATAAATCACTTGATCACAATTTCTGCAAGAATATTATTGCTACAACTTTTAGGTAAAGAACATATTTTGAAGCTTATACCATAAAATAAATAAATAATATATTTCAATTTAATTGTAAGTGTCGGCGTCGGACACGACACACGTCCAACACCAGGACACACCTAATTCGAGGAGTGTCCGAGCTTCATAGATGCTAGTAGATAAGCTCAAATAAATCAATCCAAACATGCCATATGTGTTCTGTTTATTATGATATGATATGTCTTAATTGACCTACTTGCTTTGATTCTGCAGCTCTTCATCAAACAGTGTTGATAAAACTTCTTTATCATGGGAGCAGGTTGTTTAAATTACTTTATCATTTTTTTGACAGTTTTTGGAGTATACGAATAGTAGCATGTTATAATGATGTTTTGGCTGTAATGGGTTTCAGGTGCAGCAGTGGTTTCAAGATAAACATAGAGAGTCAAAGGGTAAATTTGCTTCATCGCCTGAGGGGTTGAACCTATTTGTTGATCTTTCGGACAAATCTTCTTCAAGAAAGGGACATAATAAAAGCTCTTTGAAGCCAAAAGGTTTTCCTTTTTTTCCCCTCTTAGATTTTAATGTTGTTATTAATTCAAAAAAGGAAGAAAGAACGTAATCACCATAACACATTAATGTTGCTATGACTGTGTTGTTATTACTAGGCATTCACTTGCTTTGGGTTAAATGCTGTTAATTCCAGCAAAGATGGATATGCACGAACAAAATGGTAAAACTTGAAAATAAGATTAGAAAATTAAAGAGTATAAAAAGAGACTGGAAATGGTCTGAATGAGTTGCTTTTCTGTGCACATATCACAAGTTATGTTTATAGGCACCATGGGTGGGTACAAGGCCAATAAGTTTTAAACGATTCGTTGAATTAAAATTTATTACCATAATGTTAGGATCGCAACCGTGAGCTCATACTTCTTAGCTCACAGTGTGGAAATTTATCTTTGGAAAATAAAGAGGGGTGGATGGAAATGCTTACGTGGCAGAGAGTGAGGTAGGGATTCTGTTTGTGTCGAGAAATTCGGTTATATAGGGATTGAATAGAGAGAGGAGTATCTTTTGGAAAATCATTTTGCTTTAGTCATGGGCAGAGAACATTGTACACTGTAGGAGCTTGGCTCTGTAGGGATATTAACACTTCTGTAGTTTTCCTTTTCTTATTCAATAATGCACGCAGTTTCATATTTCCAGTGATTTCCTCCGTTTTTTTCTACTCTTTACTGTTCTGTGATTTCTGGTTCGTAACAAACAATGCTAGGTATTCAAGCTGCAGATCTGTCAGAATTGGGATTTGAAGCAATATCTATAAAAGACAGTGCATGGTGAGGAATAAGCTTCTGATTAAGCTGCAGCTCTATTTTGAGTTTATTGTGACATTTTTCAATTTTGGATTAACTGAGAATTGTTAGGGATTTCTGATTTATGTTTCCCCTCTGACATTCACAACCATTAAGCCTTTATTGTTAGTTAGTCACACATACTGACCTGCCATTTGTTACTTTTTTTATTTTCCAATTACAGGCATGATGTTGCAATGTTTCTGAACTATAGAGTTCTGTGCACAGGAGAACTTGTAAGATTAAGAAGCTGACTTGTTGTTTTGAATTTCTAATTAATAAAGGAGCAATAGTTCCTTTCGTGCCTGCAATGCTTTCCTTATTTTACTTAAAGCACCCATCTTTATATGTACTTATTAGTTATTTCCGATTGTGCTATATTACGATGGCTGTTCTGACTTAGAGGATGCTCTTTTGGTATATTATGGGCAATCAATTGAAGTTAATGTATTTTGTGACACATGATTTAAGGAAGTTCGTGTGCGATATCATGGGTTCGGTAAGGATGAAGATGAATGGATTAGTGTGAAAGATGGGGTGCGACAAAGATCCATCCCATTGGAAGCTTCAGATTGTCACAAGGTGAAGGAAGGGCATCTTGTACTATGTTTCCTGGTAATGGATTCCAGCACTTTTTATTGTAATTATATAAACATAACGTGTCAAGTGTCCACATGATTGATGCTGTGTTTGTGTAAATGTCAAAATCTTTTTGCACACACTACACAACATGAACAATGAGAGCAAAATTTCTTGTGTTGGTTTGACACACGATTGAGAGGGTTTTGACGCATATACGAAATATTTGCAATGTCATATTGACTTTTGTGCAACATATCAAAGCTAAATGGATTCTTTTTTCTTCTGCTTTTAACTAATCCATAAATTCCCTAACCATTGATACTTTTTTTACGCTTTGTTTTTCACAGGAAAAATCTGATTATGCCCTCTATTGTGATGCTCGTGTTTTGAAAATCGAGAGGAGGGTACATGGTAGCAAAGAGTGTAGCTGCATCTTCACTGTCCGGTTTTACCATGACAAGTCTGAGGTGATAATTTATGTCTTTGCTTCTTTTTCAACAAAAGTCATTCCATATCATCAACATTGATGCTATCATCTTTTGGTAGTTGTTAGGTAAATCATTGGATGTTACATTTACCTGATGTCGTTTTATGCGTATCTTTGGCAGGAAGAAGTTCGTTGGGACAGTTTGTGCTGTAGGCCAACACAAGAAGAATCTGAGGTCCCCTTAGAAGCTTTCCTGAACCCCATAGAGACATTGTGGGGATGAGAAAGTACCAATTTTTGTTTTGTATTCTTTTTTTTTTTCTTTTTGAAACTGTATTTCTTGTTTGTTACCATGTGAATAAGTGTATCTTTGTTTATGCCGTGACTAAAATATTGACTTCAGTAGAATTGATTTTGATTAAAAGTGCGTTGAATTGAATTTTGTTTGGATGGATTCATATAAAATTGATTCTTATCAATTTATATTGTTTAGATGGATTGGACTAAAATTGATTTGAATGCATAATTACTAAAATGAGTTTTAATTGCATTCAAATCTTCATTATTATGATTTTATTAAAGAAGCTCGTTAATTTATATACCACCTATTTCTCGACAGATCACTTGGTTGATAGTTCACCGTTCAATCTCAAAAGACTTAGTTTGAGACCCGGCACAGATAGAGAACAATAATAAATTAACATAAAATATATAAATAGAAATGGAGTATAATGAGAGAACAATACTAATTAGCATAAAAAGTTCAAGTAAAGGAATTTATAGTTGAAAACAACTTTGAGGGTGCAGCACATTTGAATGAACTTAAATTAGAGCTATTAAAGAATTAAATAAAGAAATTATTTTGCCCAATTAGTTAAAAAAGTGGGAATATGCAACTTACATTGCATAGGAATGTATTTTTTTTTCCACTTACAAAAACTAGATTTGAGAACAATAAAGATCAGAATTGATTACACTTGTTGTGGAAGCTCCAAATCTCAGCTTCTTTAGCTTGAATCAATTCTAAAGGCCAAAATTGCTTTGAGAAAATGGTGAAGGAGGATAAATGTGAGTCTATGGGATGGAAACTTTAAACCAAATAGACACTAATGTTGTGTTTGATTTAGCGGTGAAATGATCAGTTATGCGTCTAAATGAACATCTGTCGTAAAAATGAAGAAGCTAAGAAAGCAAGCATCCACGTTAACGCGTGCTTTTAAATTTTGTGATTTTAAATTTTGATATAACTACAGCCAAATTCCCCTAATATAAATCTTGTCAATCATGAAAAACAAAATTCACTTCATAATAGATCATAAGAAAATATACAAGTGAAATTACTTTATTTTTCAATATCGCATCATGTATAATATATCCCTGATATGGCACCAAAATACAAATTCATAACACTGAAATAAAATATGTACTATATTTATATATCTTTAACCGGACATAACCAAGATGAGGCCCCCCACTCGTAAAACTAATTATTTAGCTATATATATGTAATACTTGTATATTATAATAATAATAATTAACACTCTCACACTCACACAACATTCTACAATATTTTTTATTGTATGTATATATAGATATTAATGTAACACACACAAACTGTGACTTTGATTAAGGAAGGATTTGAGGTTAAGAATTAGGAGGATTACCACCATGAGTAACACAGTTCTTGTACGCCGGACAATAACTAGAATCTACAAAAAAACACATCTTCCACAAAAAATAACACCCAAACGTCTTTTCAGATTTGAAAATATCACCATTATTATTCTTCAGCTTGTTACCTTTTTCTGCACCCTCAACACTAAAGACATTCATAATAGTCACAACAAGGAGAATCAAAATAACAAATGATGCAGTGGTAATTTTTGCCATGGTGATATATGAATGAGTATTTTATTTTTCTTCTTATTGATATTGTTTTGCATGGAATACAATTAGTTCCATATATCATTCCAATTTACAGAGCTATTGTTTTCTTTAAATGATAAGTGAATGAATTAATTGTGTGTTTACGTGTGAAAAATAAAATCACAAAATTAAGGTATAGTTGAAATTAAACTGTGGGACATGACTTAAATATTAAGGTTGACTAGAATATTGTTATAGAAGGAATAAATTAAAAAATCAATTGAGTCAAATGATATAGATAACGTGGTTAACAAATGGAAATTTGAGGTGATGACTTTTGGACCATTGATCGTCTTCACTTCTCTCATATGGACGGTGGTCTTTAGTCCATAAAAAAACATGCATAAACTAAAAAAAGCTTGGTGCTAAATAGGTAAATCATCCTAAATCAAATTTGAAAAAAGTTACAAAAGTTTTGAAATAATTTCTATAATTATTTTTTAAGATAAAATATACTAAAAATAGTCGCATTATATTTTCATAACTCTATATACATAATAAACATGAATTTCATTTGTATACATCAACAATGTAAAACTGTTTTATACATATATTCAATCAAATTAATTCATGTCACATTCATGATGACAACTATGATTTATATTGAACAATTTTATTACTATATTTTTCATGGTGTAAAGGGTTCAAATTGATCTAAACCTGAAAGGCCAGTGTCGAAGATGGCCATGACCATGAGGGCACTCCAAAAAGGTTTTACACCTTTCTGGAAGAGATGAAATTAAGCGAGATGATAAATGAGAGAAAAGAGAAGATGATCCAAAGTGCAAAAACAGTGTAGTTTAGAAGTACCTACCGTGCACTGTTGTGCTCAACTGTGAGATGATGTTATTCATCAAAGGTTTGAGATCTCATCTTTGAAGATTTCAAATAGTTTATTCATATTTAGTTCTACAAATATAAAACTTTATTAACTTTGATTAGTCTACCAAACTTAAAATGTGTATACTTGTACCTGTACAAAAAGTGCCTAGTGCAAAACATTAATTAATCATTGGCATAAAATCAATTTCCACACCAATGGGAAATTGAGGTGTTTACTTAATTTTACTGAAAATTATCATTCTCCTACTACATACAAATAATAAACACTGTAGCCATCAAAATTTCCTGTCCCAAGCCAAAAGTACGTCCATAGACAAAGAGTCCAAAAGTACGTTAGTATCAAGAGACGGTACGTCCATAGCAAATACAAGCAATGTAGAGGTTCTTCGCCCATTTCCCCTGTAAAATCAAGTATGATCAGACTACAATTAACTGTACATCAGGTGCATCTGTGCATAGACAAAAAAATTGGAGAAAATGACCCACCCACCTTACAATGTGTGGTAGGAAAAGTAGTAGTCCTTAGTGTTTCTTGTGTTTCGTCCTGTGCCTTCTTCCTTGGAATACTCAGAACAAAAGCAGCTTGGTCACAAGTTGCAGCAGTCGATGTGATTCGGTATCCACTCTCCCACCGCTTGTGAATCCCTTCACTAGGATACTGAAAATCTAGTTCGACTACCTGTTATTCATAAACACGAATGAAGAATACTTATTCAGAATATCAAGTTGTGCATTATGACTAAAGTACTAACAAATCTAAGCTCAATACAAAAATGACCTGCTCTAAAAACCCTGCCCCACGAGACATAACTACTCCCCATCTGGGCCCAGCTGTGGCCATTGAAGTAACAAAAAACCCATCCTTCCACTTTTTGCTGATCCATTTGAAAGGAAATGAATCACAGACTTTGTATGATTGCTCCGAATATTGGGTGCCTGAAATCCATGATCTAAGTTAGTGTAAAGCAAATGGAGAATTGCCGAAGCACATAAGCCAATATATATAACTTAAAAGGCACCAACCTTTAGACATAACAACTAATGAACTCCCATTTGCAACTCCTGCAACTGCAGTGATATAGTAATTTTTTTCCCATTGCTCCATGATCCATTCCTTAAATAAAAAATCAGAAAATCCCTTGTTAATAATAAGTATATCTTGAAACTATAAGGATTAACAATCTATACAAGCATGCATATCTGTTGTTAATCATAAAATTTTAATAATCCACAAGTAAAAGAATAGTTATGGCAACAGCTTGAAATTTACCTTATGGAAAAATTGGAAGGAGAGTTCATAAACTTGGGAAGTGAAACCTGTCCCTGCATCCAAGATTAAGGCCCATAGGCCCTGAGATGAAGTAACACTGCTAATATATAAGCCCTCCTCCTTTCCTTTGTCAATGTGCTGCGATAGTCTTGTACTTGACACGTTGTAGTGATATCTACATCACAAAGAAAACCACACTCCTAAAGCATTACAATTCCTTTACATCATGGTAAGCTCAGGTAACCCTTAGCTTCTAATTTTTGTAATCAAAACATTTAATCTAAGTCAAACATAAGATGCAACATATACACACAAAAGGGTATAAATTTCATATTTGTCAGAAAACAAGTTTGGTATAGATGCAAAAGAATTTTAAAGAATGAGAAGTTTTTTATACTGAAAATTTAGAAGTTATTACTTTCATATTTATTGGAAAACAAGTTTGTATAGGTGAAAAAAAATGCTGTACAAAGCTTTGTATACTTCTTTTGATAATTATTTGTAAAAATAATCATTTCCCAATTTTAAAACACCTTATCATAGAATCACATATGTGACACAGCAAGCTTTTAAGACTTTTTTTTAAGATTTTATTGGTGTATACCTTTGTTTCATCGGTCTAAGGGCATTGTAAACACTTATCCACTGGTTCGCTGCCAAACCTACTCGAACCTTCACCTTCTTCTTTTTGGGTTGTTCATCATCATCTCCTAACGCCAACCGGCCTCTTTTATGACCAACAACCTTCAAGCAAAATAAAATAGTAGTATCAATGGTTGGGCTACAAACATTGTTTATGCATAAAACAACACAAGAGGACAAGGGTAGGAACCTAATTTATTTAAGTTACCTTTTGTGCACCTTCTATATTAAGTGGCCTAATATCTGGATTTGGACCAACAAGCTCATCAAGGAGAGAAACATATTTTGCATAATTCATCATACTTTAAGTTCACCACGTGTTCAACAAACTCTTTAAAAGGTTGGGGACAAAAACAGCATAGGGTATCTGGAGGTGTTCCCATCTTCTTCTTGCAAACCTGATATCCCTTGTTTTCTCCCTGAGAAAAAAATGTCTAAGAACAACATTCATAACATGAGCAAAAATGAAAAAGTTGTCTAAATATGACGAACCTGGTATCCTTGCCAAGGAAGATGACCTCGAAGAAGAAAAACCAGTGTATATGCAAGAGATTCCAAATCATCCCTCCTGCTTCTATTTCTCCCCAAATGTGCATGCACACTTGCATAGCGGACTGTGCCCCTGAAAATAATTTTCATATGATACAAGTTGATGTAATATGGATAACTCTTGAGATATTTAAACATTCTGTACAAGATCACAAATTAATTATAAATACCTGAAAACATCAGGCCTTTGGTCATAGTCCACATGCAAACCAGTTGTACTATCCCGCCATTTAGTAGCTGCAAGCAAGCCCAAAATAGCACAGAAAAATCCAAAGGAGTATTAAATGATGAAAAATGAATATATTACGTGAAACTTGACCAATAAAAAAAATAATCAGTCAATAACATACCTAATCCAAGATCAACGAGGAACAGTTTTTTCTCGTCGGGTGTCCCAGGAGCTCCAAGCAGAAAATTTTCGGGCTTCACATCTCCATGCACATACCTACCATAGGCATAACCCAAAAGAAATGAATGCAAATAATTTAGAGTTTTTGCATGGAACCTAGTTAGTCTAGTGGTAATAAATTACCCTAGAGAGTGCATCTTCTCCAATATGGATATTGCTTCAATGGCAATACAAGCAACCATTTCGGTGGACAAGCTGGAATTGACACACAAAAAAACGATTAACATAACAATTGAAAGTCAAAATTAACAACATGGAATATAGTTTTATGCACATCCAATCCAACAAATAATTTCCAAAAGACTTACGTGTGAGAGCTACTATTCCAGTAATCCCACAAGCTAGGTCCTAGGATATCCATAATCTGCGCATATGATATTCATAAGCCAAACAGGAATCTTCAAACAAAGCATATTCAAATAAAAGAAATGACATTATCATTCAAAATAATAATTATATCCAAATAACATACCATAATGTAATATTCACCTTGCTTGCCCTTGTAATGTACTTGTGGCACACCATGACTTCCACCAAGGGTGCTGTACAAATAAAAAATTATAGAATTTTTTTCATAACATACCCTAAAAAAAGATAGGAAATTACGAGAAAATATAAGAATGAGCAACAAAAACACTCACTCGTAGACTTCCCACTCATTTGGTGGCCCATGGTTACATCCTTTACTACTTATGTGCTCAAATTTTATTGCTACCTGATAAAATAATTAAGAACTGTGAACTCCTGAAACTAAAATACTTTTAGCATGTAAGAATAAAAAATAAAAACACTTATCACCCAGTATAGATAGGATACTCATACCTCTACAGCTCCAGGCCCAATTCTCTGGCTCAAATTTCCACCAGAAACACGCCGACCAACATATACTTGACCAAACCCACCCTTGCCAAGTTTTCTCTCTGTTTTATATGAAGGAGAATCACCTACTTGAACCTGTGAGAAGAAAACAAATTTATGATATAAGTATTACCAGAACAGAGTTATAGACTATGCCATCTGGAACATTTGTTAGAAAGTATTATGATAGTTATGCCTATTGCAATTCATGATTGAAGAAAAACATGAGAAAACTGGCAAGGAAAAACAGTTTGAATGAATTACTATCTAAAGGTACTGCTAAATAACAGTAACAACCTTGGCCTTTTCCAAATATATGGGCTATAGGGCACAAACAATGCCATAATGTCTTATCATGGATCATACAGTCGTTTTTCAATATCTTTTTTTTTAAACTATTCAAAATGCCAATGTTATATTGTAAGCCAATATTCTACTAGGTTTACATCCATAATATAACTGCGTCCATTATTTTAAATGGAAGGGCATGCCATTAGACCAATGATGAAAATTATGATGCCACTGAGTATCAAAGAAAATAAAGATGGAATACACGCATCAACAAATCCAAATGCTGTGTTTTAGAAACCAATAACAGAATAATAAGACATTTGCATTCTATGAACAATATAAAGAGAGGAATGATAGAGGAATTATATTCAGTAGAGACTCGAATATTGTCAACCATGATTTCAAATTGTACATATGTGTACATGTACACTCCTCCTAACAGAATATCGTGTGTGTTTTCAAAACTGACTAATTAAGTCATATGTATGTGATCACTGATCAGTGACAAAGAAGTTGTACTATTGTACCCTCTGAGATTATAGAGCCCTAATTAATGGCTTAAGACAACACCCCCAATCAAGAGTCTGGCCACCATTGCCCTCTGAATTAGCTCCAGTCAGAGCTTTAAAAATATTGGGTGTGTCCCTTTTCCTGTCTAGACGATCATACTAACTAATCACAACAAAAAACCAATGACATATTCACCATCCTCAGACTAGGACCAATCCAGGTACTCTAATCCACTAATTCCTTAACAAAAATCACTCCACAAACTAAAAGTTAACAAGTGAAAGACAAATCCCCAGAATAAAAACCCCCCATTACCATTTCAAACCTCAAAACCAAAATACCATTTCAAATAAAACCCTACACATGCACTTAAAACTAAAACACAATTTTTGCATGGTAACAAAAAATAAGCCACATTAACATAACAAAGTACATAAAAAAAAAAAACTAAGTGTTTAAGCAGAAGAGTAAAATACCTCTTCAGGAATAACAACTTCTTCACCATCAGCCTTATCAAATCCACCCATCTCTCCCTTCTCCACTCCACCACCTTCCTCCAATGCCCTATTTCCTTCCTCTCCCTTCTCCGCCGCAGCGACGACAACATTCTCATTTTCCCCCTTTCCCGCCGCAACAGCAATCGGCTCCTCTTCAACCTTTTCATTCGCCTCCGCTGCAGCCGCACGCCGTCGTCTCGTTCTAGTTGCAATCGCCTCCACTTCAATCGGACTTTTCTCCTGCGGTGTTCGTCGTTGTCGCTGTCGTTGTTGCTTCTTTTCCCGTTCCCGGCGCGTTGCACTACGCAATACCGGCATGGTTCATCGATCAAAAAAAATTCACAGTTTCATGCAAATGCTGATTCTTCTCCCGATCAAAACTATATTCACCTTAACAGAGTGAAAATCGAGCTAGAGAACAGTGTTTTCACAAAACCTTGAAGATTTTTTTGATTCGTCGAAACAAGGGGGAAAAAATAAGGAAAATGTGGGAAATTGATGAAGGCTTTGGATGAGAATGGTAATGATGGGGATTTTGGTGGCAGAATTAGGGTTCTGACACGATGACAGAGTGAAAGAGGAAGAAGAAGCGGTTAATTTCGATACGAAGAAGAGAATGGAATTGAGAGAGAGAGAGAGAGAGGAAAAAGAGTGTCTTTTGGGTACTTGTTGTAAACACAGAACACGAGGTTTATATTTGCATATAGACACCGAGGAGTAGTGTCGTTGAGCAGTTGGGCTCCTCGTTCTTTAATCGATAGTCGAGTGTTTGATCGTCTTAAATATGAAACAATTTTAAATATTTAAATCAGTTGTTTTATCATTTTAAATATCTTCAATTTTATGAAGGGAATAATTACTGCATTTGACAATAGATGTTTTAATTTTAAAAAAAAATCATAATTATTTGTCTCTCCTATTTTATAGATCCATGTACTCTCTTTTCTCATAATATATGATCTAGTTGATCATTTTACACAATTAAAAAGAATGTATAAATAAAAAAAGAGCATGTGATTTTTATTAAGATGAATATCTTCTTATCGGTGATATACATTGAAATATCAAAAAATAGACTTTGCGAAACTTTTTCTCATCTAAAAATTACTATAAAAGATAAAATAAAATAAAAATCAATACTATATAAATAATAATGATTAATTATTTTGAAATACAATGTTTTAGTAATTATGTCAATTATTTTGAGACAGATGAGATATTTTTCCATCTTAAAATATAAGAAAAAATTGGTGAAAGAAAGTTGATGTACTTTGTCCAAAAATTTTAATTAGATACATCAACTTTCTTTCACTAATCTTCTCTTACACTTTGAAATAGAGGGAGTATTTTATATTTTTTTTTTTTAGTTTAATTATTATTCAATGTAAAGTTATTTTATAAAAGAATTCAATAATGTGATAATACATCATTTAATAAATGTGACATGTCGTGTGTTTTTGTAAAGGGTCGTTAATATCACATTGTATGATGAAACAAATTTATCTTAACAATGAATACGTGGAATATTGAGAGTTCGAATCTCAACTCCTTCATATAAAAAAATATTATTTGTTGCAACAATTATCATATGAAAATATGAAAGAGAGTATTTGTTTTGATATTAAGTCATACATTCTTAATTATATGACCATTTTAAATTTTCCAACTTATGAATTTTAACCAGACTACAAACGTTATCTTCGATGTGTAGTAACCAGATTTTAAGTTTAGAGTAGAAGACTCTAAATTGGACGGCGACATACTAAAAATTTCATCATCATGAACTCAGTTAATTCTAACGTACTAAATTTTTCTTTATATACTGTTCCTGTGAACTATATGTGAAAAATGTAGCAATTGAAGTGAAATCGTAAGAGATTTAAAAAAAATATCTACAGTTGAAAGATAAAATGCTAAAGACATAAAAATGAATTCTCGTTGTTATAAATATAGAATAAAGAAGACTTTACATTTTAGAAAGTATATTAGCGAAAACAAAGAAGTTTGAAGATTTTAAGATTATGAATTTTTATAGTTTTGAGCATAGAAAGATTTGACAATGAAAATGTATTTGCTTTTGTATAGAGCTATATTTTTTTGACACATTAATTAATTAGGAACAATGATTAATCGATTAATGGTGTAAATTTGTGAATAAAAAAGATTATATGAGTTATCTCTAATTTGTATACACTTAAATGAGCACAAATTTTACCTTTGCAATTGTTTATATCCTCTAGTAAGTCACTAACAAACAAAAGCCCGTCTAGCTCAGTTGGTAGAGCGCAAGGCTCTTAACCTTGTGGTCGTGGGTTCGAGCCCCACGGTGGGCGATCATTTTTATTATTTTCACATTTTTAATTTAAACTTGTCGTTGCTGGACTTTAAACCATCATAAAACCCAAGTTATATTGGGCATTTGTATAGGAAAATTATATCACAGCCCATTATGAATGACCCCAAATGTGTTTAGTGTTTGAATCAAGAAATCTCTTGTAAACTATTTCTTTCAATCACATTTAGAAGCAAAAATTTTTTTTTTTTTGTCATTGAATAATATATATGACCTGTAATATAGACAAAATATAACAGTTATTCTTTTAACATAAAATGTACATTTTTACTTATAAATATGATGGAAGGAACTACTTCCTCCGGCCTTAATTATAAACAATTTTTCATTTTTTAAATTTATTGGATAATTAATGTATTTGATCTATACATATAGTGTATTGTGTTTGCAATTTTAATATGAAAATGGTTGTTTGTTCAGTTAACTATGAACTTTTGGACTTGAGAGTCAATGCCTTGTTTAAAATGAAATAACTTTTTTGATTGAAAAGAAAAGAGGTTGAATTTTAAACATCATTCAAACTTTTGAGATTTCTGCATAACATTTTCTTTTAGTTTGCTAAAAAAAAATTAGATTAGAGTTGTCACATCTAATATAAGGTAAGAATGAATCATTAACTTCACTAGTCCGCATGTAAAAAAAAAAAAAAACTTAATTAGTCTTCACATATGAAAAAATACATGTGGGTATATATATAGATCAATTAAAAGAGTTAGAGACTTAGAGTAAGAAAAAAGAAAAACAATGATAAGACTAATTAAGCTCCAACAAGCTCTTTAAATATGTGTCATTTTAGTCAAAAAAAAAAAAACAAAAATCTTGTGTCATATTCGGGCATATACAAAATATATTTGGTTGGATGTTGCTGCATCTAGCTCCAACAAGCTTCCTATAGTGGCCAAAAGATTTTTCCGTGTCATTCATATTTCATGCCCTTTAAATATGTATATATTTTGATTTGTGTCACTATTTGCTTTAGTAATACTAAGTACTAACTGAATAAACAATTAGAAGTGGCCAAAAGCATTGAGCTAGAACTCTTTCCGCTTTTATTACTTACACATGACACATACAACTTTTTTCAGGCATTTTAAACACTTCTCTTTTAAAAAACTACTACATGCCAAAGAGAAAAATGAGACCGAGAAGTAAGAAAGATCATTTTGGGCAAATTAATTAAGTACTATATATATATTCCAACAAATTTGAGTCTAAAATAAATGAAGTGTAAAGTAAAAAAAATCAAAATTGTTATTTCAATTTCAACAATCTCATAATTTATTATAATATATTTATTTAAAAAATGGTACAAAATGCTTACAATATTCACCTTTAATATTTAATCAATGGCCCATATATTACTGTATAGCAAAGTTATTAAGTTGTTCAAGTTAAAAGAGCTGAATCTCTTCCTCTCTAGTCTATTCGATTATCTATCACTTTCCTAATTATAATGGTTGTCTTAACATACAAATATTTTCATTATTATAAGAATTTGAGTTTAATTTCTATAACAAATAGTTTTTGATCAGATTTTCCTTATCTTACTATAAGATTCTAAATTAGAAGAGTTTCATTTTTTTTAAATCAAAGAGTTAACACAAATATATTTAATTGACACCTACATCGCTTACTCCGGTGGCTAAAAGATTTTTCTGTCTTTGATACCCTTTAAATAAGTAGTACTATATATTATGGCTAAAAGAGTAAAAAAAGTACAAAATATTTGCATGGGATGCGGATGTCACAGATCAAATGGTTTGAAATCAGCAAGTTTGTAATTTAACTTTGGTGCAACTAGCATGCATATATATTAATATAAAGAAAACAATATTAATCTATAAAGTTCCACTAAGCATAAATATATAATGATAGAAATTAAACAAATGTTGTTGACAAAATGGAAAACTACAAAAGGAGAACTGATCTATCGGGAGTTAAATAATTGAGCACGTTTGCTATGCCTTCTAACTACTCTATTTTGTTTGTTGTCATTTTCAGGGCTATATAGTCAAACTATATTATTTGTTGTATGATTGTCAAATTGTCATTCATGAGTTTATTTCATAAGATTTCTTTTAGTTTTAATATTTTTAATTAATTACTACAAGTTGTTGTAAAACTATTTTTTTCATTGATGCTAGCTAGCTAGGTAATTAACTATATAATTTTTTTTACCGATATAAAATTTTCCATGTTATTTAACGGTGGTTAATCTTCATCAAAAATTTTGTAAAATACACATAAGATCGATAAATTCTTTAATCCAAACAAATTTTTATAACCTGCTTATCACTTTACTCTCTAATTAATCCACTATAGCCATTAAAATATCTTTATATCTCCCAAAAATCATTATATTTTATGTGTATGAGTTTCTAAAAGCTTGATATTTTGTCTACATATAAAAAAAAAATAATGTGTATTGTTTTGTGTATGTGACCGAATAATTTTTATCTGAAGTTATGTGACCATACAAGTATTTTTATTCAAAGAAATAAAATTATTAGAAGATACTTTTTTTTTATAAAAGCCACAAGAATATAAATGTGAGAATTAAGAAATCTCAACTATGTTGGCACCCTTACTATAAGCTACTTGAATCAAATTATAAAAATTAATTTAGTAAATAAAAATGATAAGTTTTTTAGAAATTAAAATAACACTTACAAAAATGGTCTTTTTTTAATTATGTATAAATATAATGTATGAATTTGTAAGCTTGTATAAGCTATCATAACTAGCTCATGCCTCATGGTGGTTGCCAAACAAATTAAACTCCTAGAATCCTATTGGAGAAAATAGTTTCATTCCTTAATTTTCAAATCACCCAATTTTTGAGTGCCTAATAAATTAAAGTTAATCCCTTCACGTCCTTCTCTCCCTATATCCCAAGGCCCTAATTCTAGACAAGGAAAACAGGTTAAACTTGGAAGATATTACTGTAATAAATATCATTAATATTGGACATAATAAATTACCACACTGAGCCATCAAAAAATGCATGCCACAATGACAAGGAAAACTTAGTGTGTTTTTCATCCAAAAAAATGAACATAATTGATATATGATTTTTGAGAACAACAAAATTGAATCAGCTTTAATTAAACAAGGTCCACAAAAAAGACTCATAATAAAGCAGATGGCTACATTAAGCTTTTAAGAAGTGATGAGGGAACTTCGTTTTTTTGCTGTGCATTCTTTAAGGTAGTCAACTGATGAAACTTCAACTCCATGCATGCTTTTCCAGCAATTCTAGACCATGATATTTAGATTTTGTAAAATGAAGTGCATTTTAGGATTCACTCTTGTGAAAGACAAAAATACTTGTTGAAGTGTATGTATATGCACAAATGCGCAATATAAAGTATATATACATATAACAAAATATAAGTCACCCCGAGGTTATCTCAATTGATAAAAATATTGCATATAACATGTATAGACCAAATTAAACCACAGTACAATCATTTATTCGTTTTTTAAAAAATGCATTTGAAATTTGTTACTAAGCTACTCAACAAATATGTATACCATTGTTTTTTTTTTTTGAAAAAGTCTAGGGAATATGTAAACTTATTTTATGAATAATATTTTTTATTAAAATAAATTTAGAAAAAACACATATGATATAGTAATTTGGTTGTATATCTTTGATTATATCGTGCTTAGAATGAGTTTTATTGATGTACCCAAAAAAAAAAAGAATGAGTTTTATTGATAAGTGGCACATACAAGTAATATGTCTAGCGAAAAACTACAACAGAAAATCTACGGCCAAGAAGTCTTTTGAGACATGACATCACTTTATTAGTATTGTTTTGTGTCTTGCTTTTGTAAGAGAAAGAAGTTTAATTGTAATTTTAGTTATATTTTTTCATCTTTTTTAGATTTTGATCTCCATATTTTTAAATATGCAACTTTCATATCTTTATTTTTCTCAATTTATGAAATTGGACTACCCAACACTTCATTTTATGACAAGGCAAATTTCCTACCATTTCTTTATAGGATTTTCCTAAAAACATTAAACATGTATTAATTCTAGTGAGCACCCAAAAACTCAAATTCACACTTATAAACATTAATGTTGAAAATAAGCTTCTTTCGATGGTTGTCGAAAGAGGATTCTTTGGCGAAGAAGAAGGTTGATGGTGATGAAGGGCATGCAACTTTCTTATAAATAAATAAATAAATAAAATGAAAAAATTCTGATTTTTTTTTATGATTAGGATTAGAGGAGTTATATTTAAATTCATTTTGTTACAAAATAATTAATAATTAAATATTGGTTGATGTGTGTGAATTTGAATGGAAAGGGATACTATGCCAATTTGATAGGTAATTTAATGATGAAGGAAAAAGATAGACGAAAATAGAAAAAGTAAAACATAAAGAGGAGTAATTAAGGAGAGAAAATGTGAAATGTCAATAATTTAGTAAAATAATTATGAATGTATAGGGTAACTAAGCCAATTTTGTTACTTGGCCATTAATTTGTGTCTTCCCGTATAGGCGTGGGAACTTTCTTTTTTGGCAACCTAATTAAATTGAAGAAAAGGTAGTATCTTTATAAAACTTACAAAAGTCATTATTGAATGGCAAAAACAAAAGCAAAAAAGCAAAAGAAGAGAGAAAAGAAATAAAAGTTGAGAAAGGAAGCAATATTTTTTGGAGAGGGGCCAGCTATGGTTTCACTTTGACAAGTTAGTGGAATTGTATGAAGATCCAAGACAATGTAGTGGGGTCTAGCTCTTAAAGCATATGTAACTTCAAACCAAATATGGGTCACCACCAATCACACAATCAAAGAGGGTACCAACAGGGTACCATGTATTTTGGCACAAATACATCCATATTAATTAGTACAAATGTACAATAATTTGCACCCAAAAAAAAAAACAAATTACAATAATAATTTGTCATCAATTGTGTTCATTATACATTTGGAGGGCGTCATTAGTTTACATACACACGGCAAGCAAGATAATTTGATTAGTTTGTCAAAAAAAATTGATTAGGGTTTTTTTCTTCTTAAATGTTAAAAATGACTGATTTTCATAGAAATAAACTCTAATGATATAGAATTCAATCAGAGATAAATAAAACTGGTCTCAACAATTGTTTTCATTAATATTTAAATTTTGATTCTTCTGAGCAGTTCAATTTAGAGGGGGAATAGGAGGAAAAGAAACCATCTTAATCCAATATGCTCTTCCTCCAAATTAAATATTAGCTTATTTTGTCTCAACTACTTTAATGTAAAATTTGATTGTTAATATTTTTAATTATTTTTTATTAAAAATTATATATTTTAAAAATATTCATCTAAACAAATCAAATAACATTTTATATATTAATATTTATATTTGTATATTAGTTGAAAAATAAGGTCAAAGTAACTTATGTAAATAGTGCACCTAATCAAACAATTTGGGATGGAGGAGGTTTTTTTTTTGGTTATATATTTAAATAGTACTTTATCTAAGGTTTAAGTATTACATTAATATTTAAGTCAAAACACAATATATATTCCAATAATGAAAAATATAATATTTAAACTCTAATAATTTTATATTTTTCATGTCCTCGTGGCCTCGTTTCATATTTGAGTCAAACTAAACACATAAGTTTTAAAATTTTAACCTCTAGATCTCTCATTCTCTTCCTTCCGGCCAAGCAAGTTAAGGAAAATATATAAACAATTATATTAATATTCTTTGTGCAAATAATAATATATATGCAATGTATAGAATATACTATTAATCCCAAATTAGAAGATTGAATCTTCTTTTGAGTATGATTCAAAAATAAATAAACTTTTTTGAATATACATTTGTCAAAAAACAAAAATTCCTTTTTGTACCAAGAGGGTACCACTCAGGAAGATTCGATCGATAGTACTCCACATACAGTACTAATTAAGGACTTCACTTTTATAATCACATCACATTAATCAATAATGAAAAATAGCTTTAAACCAGAAATGGTTTTATTGAAAATTAGCTATACGAGGATCTAAAACATATGCTTAACTTAAGTGTTATAATAATAATACTCACTAAAATTTGTTTACAAGACTTAATTCAATCGACAAATACCGATTTCGAGCTCAAAATCTCCATATATGTTCCTGAATTTTTTGTGGTGATTATCACTTTAGCTAAGATAATTTTTTTTAATATTCCTTCAAAAGTATATATTTTGAAAATTTGTACTATGTGACTAGTGTGTAAGGCCTAAAATTTTCATTGAGGTTATTTGTATACTCTTTTGCTTGTTGCCCGACTTTCTAGTATAAAATTGTGCGTAAGTTCTGCAATCCTTCTATAACGATATTAGCTCATTTAATAAATAATTTTGTCACAAAAAACTAAATGGAAATTAAGTGATAAGTATAATAGAAATCATTTGAAGAAGGGATGAAAGATATATAATAATTACACTTGTATAACATTTTATTTTTATCTTTTCATATAGATATAAGCAGCAATACAAGCCAAAAGCTAAACATACAAAATTAAGTCCTCAACATAATTAACATGCATCCTCTCCTAAGCTTACACAAAGACATAAATTCTCAAGTTTATATATCCAAAACAAAACTGCTAGTAGCTAGCTTTATGATCATAAGAATAATAATTAACATTAATTAAATATTAAGAAAGAAAGTTATGAAACAAGATTCAATCTTGTTTCTTCAACTGCAAGTAGAACCTCTTTATGAAAGCATCGGCAGCCTTGTCCACCTCGGCTTCAGTTTCAGTGTCATTCAAAGGAAAGGGTGAGTCAGTCACCCTCAACTGCCTCACCTTAGGTGTTCTTCCGAATCCAGGAAGCACCGGGGAAGCCTCCACCATCACCTCATTATTATTTACCATATTCTCCAACACAGCTTTAACTGCATTTACGGTCACAATGTCGTCATCTTGCGTGAGAGGCGCGTGAGTACACGCAAAAAAGTGATTGTTACGGTGGCGCTTGTTAAGGGCGAATTTATAATTTGGTGTGTTGCTACAGCTGAACTCATATTCCCTTGTGGTAGAGAGGCGTGTGTTTCCATGGGAATGGCGACTTGAGGTGGAACCACTGTGGTGGAACATGAGGTTGGTGATGGCTTTTCCGGCAAGCTTACCGCGGCGTTTGACCATCATGTTGAGATCCATCATTAATTTCCCCTTTGATATGCTTTTTCTTAACATGAACAAGGCCACACGTATCATGCTCCATAGTCTCTTACTTATTATTGGTACATTGTTTTCCATTTTCTAGTGGTTTTAATTTGGTTTGTAAAAAAATGGTTTGGATTTTAATAGAAGAGAAAGCTAGCTAGAGAGATTATTTTTTGAGAGAGAGAGAGAGATAATTAAAGATGGAGTCACAAAGGGATGAATTGAAGAGGAAGGGTAATGGGTGTATATATATGTGAATGTAATGGTAAAGAAGGGAAAGAGAAAAACGTGGTGTTTTTTTTTTTCTTTAGGTGTTTGAATCAACCTACCCTAGAACTTTAATAACCCGTGGGGACATAGATAATTATTTTCTAGTGCTACTTTAGTTTTAGCTTTTAAATTTTAATTTATTAAAATGAGTATGATTGGTTGAGGGGGTTGCCTTAAGAGTTAAGAGGTAAGACTTTGAAAAATCGTAGTTCGTGTAAATGTAATTGACAACTCCTTGTTTTTTGATTTGAAATTAATATAATTAATTTTATTTGTGACAATTAAATTTGAAACTAATATCAATTGAAAATTAATTTTTATAAAGTTCAAGGCTATGTTTGCAATGCAAAGGATCATTCATGCAAAATAAATTAAGAAATAAATACCCATCTTTATTTTATTTTATTTTTTTGAAAAAAGGAAAAGGATGCTAATATATAGTTATATTTCATTCATATAATTAAGCGACTAATATATATTGAAATATCAATTAAAATATTGAAGCTGGTTGTTACCAAAAAAAAATGAAAAAAATATCGAAGCTGGTTAGAGATGTAACATAATTTATGGCGTAACATATTTTGCGCAAAAAAGTTGGGGGAAAATGTGGGCTACAAAAAAGTTGTAACTGGAAATTCATGATATGGTATAAACTGAGTTTGCCGCCACATTTTAAGTTTACATGTGCTTTTTAAAATTTTCGAACATAATTTATAATTACTTCAATTTTACAATAACACAAAAAAGATGAAGAGTATATAAAAGGGGGAGTAGGTATGTCATGCATGGAGGCTTTTTCTCCGTTTCCTACCATGTCCCATAATTTTCTTCGTCTCTCCCCTGATCTTCGCAGTGGGGGAATTTCCGTCCATCCTCATTTATACGGAGTTCCACAGACATATAAAATTAACAAAATTGTTATACTTTTTATTCAAAAATATAACATTAATATCTTGTTTTTTCTTCATTTTCCTAAAAAACATACATATTTTCTATCTTTTATTTTTTCAAAATAAAAATACATTTTGCATCAATAACAAAAAAATGCAAAAACACTTTCTAATTTTTCTTTTTTGCAAAAATAAATAACTATTCAAATAAATTTGTTTTCACCACACATAATCTTAATCTTTATAATGTACTAATTATTATTTTTTATAAAACAACATATAAAATTATACATTATATATAGTTTAAATAATATGATCGGGGTTGGGGAATCCGCAGTGGCGGAGGGACCTTTCGATCCCTGTTTCCCGCCCCGAATTATCCACAAGGAAAAAAATCTGTGACTTATGATCCCTGTACAAATAATCCTCACGGATAATCTGTTACTAGATGCAAATTGACATCTCTAGATGGGGGGAGATTATAAGAGTTTAGTGGATATATATGTGTATGATTCAATTTAAGGTTTTTTCTTGTCTACCCTCTCAAGATTTGAGAGTATATATCCACCCTTAACCACTCAATAATGTTTTAATCGATATAAATTTGTATAAAATACACCGTTGGATTGAAAGTTTATATCACATATATCATTTGACTAAAGTTTTAGACAAATCCAAAATTAACTGATATGTTATTGAGACACTTAAAGATGAACGGTGTTTAAAAAAATCACACTAAACGTTAATTTGGATGTGTCTCAATAAAATATCAAGTGATTTTAGATTTTGTCTAAAATTTTACACAAATAATAATATAACCGCCGTAAAACATAATTTTAGAACCGCCGCAAAAAATGAACCGACACAAAATATAATTTTAGCGGGGGGTTTTCTGCAATTATATTATGGTTGACTAAGTCCAGGAGATATTGCAAAAAATCAAACATTACAAGAGAAAATTCTAAAAAAAAAATTTTTTTTACAGAAAGTATCGTAAAACTTACATATTTTACAATATATTAAACAATTGTCTCTTGAAAATAGCTACCGGCAAAAAGAGTACGATCACCCTACAATCACAATGTTTTGGGTACGTCTTAGGCTTTGTTTGCGAGTTTGGAGGGGAGGGGAGGGAATGGTTTTGAAAAAAAGGAAGAAACAAGTGGAAGGAATAGAGGAGTTTGGGAGGGGAGGAGTTTGGAGGGTTATTTTTTCTTCATAACACAAAACCCCCCTAATTTGGTGGAACTCAAAAATTATATTGGATGGGGGTTTGGAGGGTTTATATGAATTCTTCAAATTTAATTAATGTTGTTATAATATTCTTAAATTCATAATATATTAATCATAAGTATTTATTTGTTATTCTCTATAAAAAATACTTTCTCAAAAAAATGTAAAAAATTTCTCTATTTTTTTCTATATTTCCCTCCCTCCAAAGCCTTCCCCTCCCCTCCCATCCAAACTCGCAAACAAAGCCTTAGTGGTGTGTTATATTTTCTAGTGAAAATTTTCGCTTATTATAACATCATAGTTTTACTTTTCATGTATAACCAATATTACAAGCTTCCAACTAATTAAACATACAAAATTACCATACATGCATCCTCTCCTAAGATTCCACAAAGACATAAAGCCAAAATTATACAAAACTGATACTAGCTTTACGTTCATATTAATTAATCATGACTACGTATATAATTATGAAAACAAGACTTAATCTTGCTTCCCCAACTGCAAGTAGAACCTCTTTATGAACGCTTCAGCAGCCTTGTCCACTTCGACGTCAATATCGTGCAATGGTAACGGTGAGTCGTCACTCACCCTCACGAGTACGGGAGAAGCCTCCACCATCACCACATTATCATTCACAATATTCTCCAAAACCACATTGACGGTCGCAATGTCATGATCTTGTTTGAGAGGCGCGTGAGCAAACGCGAAGAATTGATTGTTACGATGACTCTTGTTATTAAGGGTGAATTTGTAACTCGGTGTGTCGCTGCAGCTGAACTCGTACTCTCTTGCGGTAGAGAGGCGTTTCTCGTTGTGGGATCGACTACTTGAGGTGGAGCTGCCATGATGGTGTGGGAACATGAGATTGGTGAAGGCTTTACCGGACAGCTTACCGCGGCGTTTGACCATCATGTTGAGGCCCATCATTAATTTTCCCTTTGATATGCCTTTTCTTAACATGTACAAGGCCACACGTATCATGCTCCATACTCTCTTACTTACTATTGATACGTTGTTTTCCATTTTTCTAGTGGTTTTAATTTGGTTGGAATATATTATTATAGGATTAAAGATCTAGCTAGAGAGAATTTTTTGGGAGAGATAGAGAGATGAAGATTGAGATACAAAGGGATGATGGATGAATTGAATGGGAAGGGTAATGGGTTTATATATGTGAATGTAATGAGGAAAGGGGGGAGAAAGAAAAACGTGGTATTTTCTTTTGTGCTTTTTTTTCTAACTTTTTTTGTGCTTCAATTCAATAAACCTACCCTAGAACTTGAATAACCCGTGGGCACATACATAGATATTTAATATTTAGTGCTATGCTTTTTTATTTGATAATTTGTAGTGCTATATATACTTTAGTTTTAGCTTTTTATTTTTAATTTATTTTATTAAAACCGAGTATGATTGTGGGGACTGGGGTATTGCCTTAAGAGTTAAGAGGTATGACTTTGAAGTTGAATATATGACATGAGATTTGTGTAGTTTAAAAGGAACTCTCATAATATTTCGTTGAAAATCTCATTGGAGTGAGAAATAGGATCTCAGACTTATATTTGATGGAGTTCAAGCCGGTATCCCACTACTTGAAAATCATTTTGGTACATTTTTTATTACAAAAAAAAGTAAGAATTCAAAATAACGCAGTTTCAAAAAAATATTTGTTTAAATCTTATCTGAAAAATAAATTAAACAAATGAAAGTAATTATAGGTTTGTTTAAGAGTTTCTAATCTATAAGAGAGGTAAACAAATATAAATTTGATGCATGTGTTGTGGGTTCATGGACGTGTCTGTTAAAGAGTCTCACATTGGTTAGAGATTTGACATAGATAGTCTTTATAAATGTAGTTTAAATTTTAATTCTCAAACTAGTTTTTGTGGTAGTAAGGCCCGTCTCAATTTCTAAGATGTTATCAGAGTCTCTCCACGATTCGCTGAACCACTTCGCATGACTGACTGTTATCAAGTTTCTGATTCGCCCATCCACCATTTATATCGGCGTCTGAAGCCCAAAAACGCTGGGCGCGAAGCGGCGAGGGTGTGTGTGTCCCACATCGTTTGTGAGATGCCTAAATATGTGTTTATAAAGTATAGGCATCCCTCATCTTACAAGCCGGTTTTGTGAGGTTGAATTAGACTCAGTCTCAATTCTAAAATAGTATCATAGCTTATCTTAGATCCATTTGTGTGTTAGAAGTCACATATTAGCTAGAGGTATGACACATATAACCTTTATAAATGATAGCTTTCATAAATATAATACAAACTTCAACTCTCAAATTAATTTTTACTAATTGAATATAAATCTCCCAAATTTTAATAGAGTTTAAGTTGCATATGAGTATTTTGATTACCAACCTCACTCTATCTTTTGAAATAATGAAAAACCTAAGCTCAATCATGAATAGACTTAATTTGTTTTAATAAACCAGTTCTTAATTGGCCAATATAACTCGGCCCATTTAATTGGACCTTATCACATCCATTGTGGCCTTTCTAGAGAGCTTAGATAGATTTTTTTTTACAAACTATGTGTAAGATTCTTAAACATTATTCATTTTAAACGGATATATATTACTTAAATCTTTAACATGTGGTTGTTCTGAGTGCTAAGAAATTCAAACACCTTAAAAAAGTTGTTAGAGGGTTGATTAATATAATTATTATAAATGAAAATTAGTTAATTACATATTTAGAGTGAATATATACTTTGTACTTATAACATAATTATAAAAGAAAATTAAAAATTCTTTAAAAATAAAATAAAATATATTTTTATAAGTACACAACTACTATATATAAGCAATAAAAGTTAATCAAAATGATTAATATCATAATCTACACCAATTAAATTTTATTCCATAACATGATTGGTAAGATCTACAATACATTTCATAAAGTTATAAAATATAAAACAAAAACTAGAAAAAAAACAAAGCAGCCTTGAGAAGTGAAAGGGTTAATAATATATACCCTAAAAAATTACCTCAAGGCAACTAGTTTGTAACAAGGCATATATATGGAAGAAAAAAAAAAACTAGCTTAATGTAGTAACATTACAAACTAGTAAAGATCTCATGCACTTGCTCGGATTTGGAGGAAAAAAGTACGTGTTATTGGTGAAGACTTTTCTTAAAATATATAGTTTTAATTTGCTATTTTGATATTGTTGATCTCTCTTGTAAGTGCTGGAATACAACTTGAACTACGAGCAAGCCCTCCTCCTTTCTTATCCCTTGGACTAATTGACTTAGCCCTAACTTTCCCATCTAAGTTACTCTTCTTCAGCATCTCTTTCATAGCTTGAGCTTGAAACAAAACAGGAAAAGCCCTACCATATTTGTTAAATCTAACACATGCATTCATGTGTGTACTTAAAGCTTCATTCAATTTTTTCCCACCATTTTTCTCCAACTCTTCCTTCACTGCCTCGGAACATAATCCGCACACAAACTTCCCTTCGAATTTGTTGCGAATGCGGTCTATGTACTCTGGCGTGCACTCCTCGGACATGCCACAACACTCACACTTTGCATCTTCAACTTCGGATATTGAAGGTAGTTTTAAATTGTCAATTTCTTTCGTCAGCTCGAAGGAAATGTCCGACACCGTTCTTTGAATGTGGTCGGAATTTGAGAGCTTTGTTGATTTGTTTGATATGTTGTTGCTCCTGGAGATCAATGAAGTTGATAACAAAGATTCTCCATGAGGTGCCATAATCACAAATAAGAAGGATCGATGTTGAAATTGAGTGTAACAAAATGAGAGGTTTATGAGAAAGTATTATTGTGTTTACAATTATCTCAGTGGCTGGAGAAGGAAAGGATAACCCTATTTATAATGCTTTGGCATATAACATGAAAAGAAAGTGTATGGATCTTAGAAACTCAAATGTCATCTTCCAAAATCGTGAACTAACTACATTTTTCGAGAAAGATTTAATGAGAAAACAATGACAAGATTATGTTCATGTTTTTTAATTTCTTTTTTGTTACATTGTTTACTTTAAATGTGAACTTCCATGGTTGGTATTGTTTGTGTCTCGAAGAAAAAAGTGAAAAGCACGTGCAGCATGGTTCATCACCGTGCATGATTTATTTCCATGGCTAATAATGGTGTAACTATAATAACGATGATATGTGCTTTTTCATTCTCTAAATAAGTTTTCTTTGTATTTTTTTATATAGAAAATTAATCCCCTTATTCTAGTAGATTCAGGATAATGTACATGAAAAATAATTAACAAACATTTATATAGGAATAGGACAGTACGTAAATATAAAACATGTAGAACTAAAATCAATACTATCAAAGGTATGTTGTATAAGATGTAACTTGATAGTTCATGGTGAATTATAGGTTTAAATATACTTTTTGTCATTTATCTTATACCAAATATTCGTTTTGGTTCTTTATTTTTCTTTTTTATTTGTTGCAGCTCTTTTGTCTTTCTTAAATGTTGAACATTAGTCTTTTTTCTTTTTATAGTACATATAGACGAAATGGCAAAGTCATCATAAACTCACACGCATAAATTAGTGGAATGACCGCGTTTCGTATCCTGGTCATGGACATCTGGCCTAAAAATTTAACATTTTCTGTCAGTTGAGCTATGATTTCTGGACGAACAATTGTCTTTCTAATATACTTAATAATGTTATATAATAAAGATGCATGACATAAGGATTTTGAGTATATATGCAGAAGGACTAACATTTAACAAAGAAAGGAAACTAAGTGTCAAAAAAGAAAATTTGGCCAGGTAGCTCCTAAGATCATTAATATCAAGGTTAGAATCATGATGACTGATGAGCCCTCATTGTATTTATATAAAATATAAAATAAAATATGTACCAATTTTTTTAAAAAATAAAAATAAAAATCGTCATAAGAAAAGTTTCTTTTTCCACTTCTAAAAAGCCTCTTTAAACCATGCATTAGATGTGGTCCAAAACCAAGTGACCACAACTTATAGGTATACTAACATTCTAGCTAACTAGTGTGGTGAGATGTATTATGTATATACTTTGCATTTGGATTGCCTTTAATTTTTCTTTTGTGGTGAAGTTATTTACAAGAAAAAGAAGAAGATGAACATGCTACGTATACGAGCTTTCCTCCACATACATGAGTTTTAAGCTCACGAGAAGCTTAATGAATCATGAAAAGAAGGAAGAAAAGTCGTTGCATGCATACATTTAAAATTAGATAAAGTTGAAAGCTCTCGAAATTGACGTAAGCACCTGAAGTTAAAGAACGTATAAATTGCATATGGTTATGGAAGATCGGTCCGTGAAAGTGAATCTCAGTGACTTGTCGATTTCTCTGGCCTAAAATCATAGGAGAGGAGTGATATGTGAATCAAACTCAAATGAAAATAAAAATAGAGAAATATTATGTTAAGCAGTAAAGGGGAGTTTCATTAAGTTATGAGCAATCACACAATTGATTTAACATTATATCTTTATCTAAAATTTTAAGGCATTTATTTATGAGTCATCTCACTTGTTCGTTGTTCAGCCTCGACTCTTCTATCCAATGTGAAACTTTAATTTATGTTTGATATATTTCAACACAATGATCAAATGGTGGAAAAACCGACAAAAAAGTGAAACAGAAAAAATCGGTACCTAGAATTTTGTTAGACATGTATTTTGCATCTATAATTTTATAGCATGTCCTTTTTTATATTTAACTATTTCAAAATAAATTAATTTTTTCTGTAGAGTATCAGTATCCAACAAAACTACGGGCATAAAAAAAATATTTGTTTGAAGAGTATTGTGACATTTACCGACTCTAAAGAATAATTTGCTCATTGCTGTTGGATAATATGTAAATATTTCTATAAGTATTCTTTGACCTTAAAGAATTTCAAAAATTCAACTCACTTAAACTCTTTCAGTGTATAAAAATGTAACATAGATTAACAAGAGTTTGATATAGTGAAAGACACTAGTTTTCAACAGCATGGCAAACTAAGATTTGATTGCATCCGAAGAAAGAGGCTTATCATACAATGCAATTTGAGCAATGAATGAATATGTGAATTATATTAAGCATGTATCCAGCAACACATTTGATGAAGACAATCACATTATTTTTTTTCTTTTTTTTCTGATAAGCTAAATAAGTTATTGATAATGTGCTTTAGTCACGAGTTGTCCTAAATGTTACTTATTACTAGACTAGTAGGGAACAATACAACCCCAAGTCAAAGATCTGTTCCCACATCATCTTAAAATTTGCTCGTCAGATGAGCACTTATAATACAACCCCACTACTACAATATCCAATATCGATTCTTACAATCATCACATGTTAAGATTTCTTACTACACTCATATTTTGGTCAAAGTGCTTCTGAGGTCATCATTGTTAAGTTTTTTCTTGACATCACATGTTTTAAGATTCTATTTCACATCGTCTTGAATGTACATGGGAAATTATTTTATTCCTCAAATATTTGTTTCAAATCATCAAAATATTTGCTAATTATTTCTAAGAGCAAAGTATTAGGTGAAGAATAAAGAGGAAAAAAGTAGCTAGTTAATGAAAGAAGGAAACAAGTAACACACTAAAACATAAACAGTCGTATCATATGCAAATCTTAGTTTGTCTTCAGAGCAAATCCAGGAAAACAACAACATTAAAATAAATAAACGTAAAGCATAAATGTCTTGGAGTAAGTTTTCATCTTAACACACCGATAGTTATACTCCGAACTTAATGTCAAACAAAAGACCAGTTCACAAACATAAAGCAAATGCAATGAGCATTCTGTTCATCATTCAGCACCTTCCAAGCAACAGCTCTCTCGTATGAGACAGGTCGCCCCATGCTTGAGAGACAAATACCACCTTGCAGACATGCAAAACCCTATCATAAGAGAATGAGGAGAAATTATGTTATGTTGACAGCTACATTGGGGCGGTAAAACTAAATAAATAAAATATGAAAAAAGTTCAATCAGTGCAAAATTAAGTCATCATATGGAGCTCATGCTCAATTTGACGCTGGTTGCAAATTGCAAGTAGTGTCTAATAAATAGCAACGCTTATTATCTAAAAACAAATAAATAGCAAGGCTTGAAAAAGAATGAAACCAATTAGTTCATTTTAATAAAAAAGGGTGTAGACCTGTTGAATAATCTGGGGAAACTCGGAAAAGAGTGTTTTTCGACCATGATCGTCAAATATTTTCTCCAAAGTTATATCTTGTAATGCAACTAGGGTAGTTTCCAGCATGTCAAGCCCAGCCTGGTTTGAGAAAGTGAACACCGGCAATGCCTGTATAAACAAAAAGTTCAACAATTATGCTTTCAAATATATGGATATAAAATAATTAAAAACATTTCATTATTTTTAACTCGACATGGTTTCAAACAAGAGTTATAAGACTTGCAAAACTGACAGGTAAAGCTTCTTTCAATGTAACAAGTAATAGATCTATCTATAGTTGAGGGGTTGAAGCAAAAAACAATAAAATTGAAGTAACTTACAAAAAAGATATTAAATTCAATTTCAATGCAGATTTTTTCATAAAAAAAATATTCAGGCATAAATGAATTTTCAATTCAAGCCTGAGTGAAATCATGCCAGGCCAAGTTTTACTTGGGGCAGCAGAATGGAAATCCTTCCCACAAAATTTATCAATTATTAAGCTATTCGGGCTTCAAAGCTCATTTTGACATCTAAAATTCATTGTCCAGATGTTTTTTTTTTCACATTAGAGAAATGGAATTGCACTCCAGCAGAGAAGACTCAAATAGATGTCCTGTGAAATAGAAATCAATAGGAAGCATACCTTTAGTGTGCAGCATAATACAGCATCTGAGTGATGCCACAAGGACTTCAGTATAGATTCTTTTCCTTCGTTATCAGATTTAAGTAGCTCCACACCCAAGTAGCACCTACAAATAGTAAAACAGCCGTGTGATCAAAATACTAGTTTCTAAATACTAAAAGAGTAGCCACTTGAGCAATAAATCTAACCATGTGATATTAATAAAGATGTAATAAAGCATTACTTTCTTAGAGTTATTCTGTAATAAAATTTACAGGTTAGAAGGAACATGTAGTTTATGAAAATCAACCACTAATCTAAGGAAAATGTTGTTAAGAAATTCAAGAAAGAAATTTTTGCCTCAAAAGTTGTGCATTCAACATTTTAAAGTCAAAATATCACCTTTTTCAATACAAATTTTCCTCTTTTAGGATTCTTAACATGTGGGCACATGTTAACAAGACCCTTAATCTAATGCATGCAAAGAAGATATTGAATATTAAATAGAAGAATCTCATTTAATCTTTTTCTAAAAGTATTTGAAAAGCGTTAGAAGATCAGAGATTTGCATGTCCGTCAACTAGTTAGAAATTTATAACTACGAAACTACACCAGAACTTGGTGCTATATTATGCATCTATTTGCAGAACTCAGGATCTCTGCTGCAAAGAATCTTTTGCTAATTTTCAAGTATGATAAAAAAGATGGATCAACAGAGGACAAGAACAGAACAATAAGGACAAAGGATATCCCACTCTATGCATACAGCTCATAAACCTATCATTGACAAGAGCTACAGTTTCTGTATTGAATAAAATAGTACTACCTCCGTACCAAAATATAAGTCGTTTTGAAAAAAAAATTTGTACCAAAATATAAGTCGTTTTACATTACCAATGAAGCATTTAATAATGTTTTTCTTTTTATACCCTTAACTATTTATTACTCTTTCTTCTTTTACTTCTTCAATTTATCTTTTCCATACCATTAATGAAGGACAGTTTTGTAAACTAACACATAATTTATCTTTTCCATACAACAATGATTACATTTCTTAATTTGTGTAATATGGTCAAAAACGACTTATATTTTGGTACGGAGGGAGTATATTAGTTTAGTTCTCATTGTTACTAAAATGTTGAAAAGTAAGGGTATCAGTATATACTAAGAACATTATGCAGGATAATCCCACCTCTATCACATCAAAATATATTTCACCAGCCTCGGCAAGATATGTACCTATAACTGTTGCAGATCCAATGAGCAAGGGTTTGTGCTTCAGGAGTACCTAATGGTGACCTCAGCCCAGCATGTGAACTCAGATGAGAAGGAGAAAGTGCTAATGCTACCCTTTGGACTGATGATATAATACTGCGAACATATTGGCGTGCCATGCATGCTACATTCTCTTGCATATGACTTTCAAATGCAAATTCAAATGCAATCGTCATCACAGATCTCACACAGCCAGAGTTTCCAGCGTTATCACTTGAAGCTCGGTTGCCGGTAGAGCCACCAATGTCAAGGGCAGATGCAAGGTCAAGAGTGCGATTAGGACTGGAAGCTTCCTACAAAATATTTCATTGATAATCAAATATTCTCGTGGAAACATGAAAATAAACAATTAACTGGTTTGGCAATATATGAAGCTAACTTTTCCAGACTCAAGAGGAATGATGCGAAATCCAGAAGGTAGAAGTGGAGCATCATCAGCAAATGAAGCATCAATTGGAGCAAATATAAGTTCTGCACAGGTGCCAATAGCATTCTCATCCATTCCGCTGCAGAGCTACCAAAACAGCATGAAATGAATTACAAGACGATCGCATTAAAACAGAAAGCTAACTTATTCTATTAGAAGCAGGAGTTCAAAAGAAAAAGTAAAACTATTTTTCCCCCTCATATTGTTCAAAAGATAGGAGTAACTTATTCTAACTTTAACTTACTTGCAACAGAAACAATTCTCTGGCCATCATTGTATCTTCAGGAGAATGGGCAACCCCGTCCAACTTGATGACTTCCAAAAACTAGCACAAATAAGTCAAGGTTAGTACACGCAGAACAATAAAAGTAATAATAGCTATATTGCATATTAGCAACAATATCTCACCTCCTCATGCTCAATGGTGTGTGCTAGCGGGAGTATAACTTGACCCCCATAATTTCCTATGCGAGACCCTGTTAGGCTACAAGGGCCAACTTTAATGGCAGCAGCTGTGTATGCATCCATGTTATTGTCTGCCCATTCTGATCTATGTTCCCGCAGGAACCTTAGAAGAATGGCTGGAGGCACATTCTGGATAAAAAGAAATGGAACATATGATATCAATATACAACTTACATGAACTATTGGATATATGCAACACAACTGATTTTTTTTGTTTTACTTCCAAATTACTCTGGCCCATGTTTTTCATACTTCATAGGTGAACAGAAATACAGGCAACAGTATACAACAAATGGGTATGTTCCCGACTTATTGATTAGAAAATGACTGATCAAACCGGTGCTTATATGTACCACTCTGAGTCATGTTTTGTCAAGGTATTTGGAAGTCTATGTTAAAGATCATTTAAATTATATGATTATTTTTCAATAGAGCACACGTTCAACTACTAGTGCAAAGAAAAGGTCATACAGAAAATGTTATCTACTAAACATTTACAATATAGCAATAGTAATACGAGCTTGACCTGAGTAACTGTCTAAAAAACTGTACAGTAACATTTTAATTTATCATTAAACAAAAATGCATTGAAATTGCTAACCATCCTGACCTGTAATAGCATTGAGGCCTTGGCACATAACACTGCATTACTGACCGATGGGAATCCATTGCCAAAGGAAAGATTCAGACCCATTAACTTGTCAGGTGATGAATTCACTAGAATAGTAACGTCATCTACACCATCATTGCCCATCATAGTCCACCCTTCATCAGTAAACCCATTGAGTGCCTCATTGAAACCCCTGCCAAGAAGATGTAAGATTCCAAATTTATTTGCAAAGTGTAATTACAAAAACCATGCCTTCTTGGTAAGAGATACAAACCGGCTCAATCTCTGGCTAAGTGCACGCAGAGCTGCTGGTCGTCTACCCCACCCAGTGACATTGGGCTGAGAAACTTCATGCGAAATCTGCCTTAGATGGCGTAAGGCCTGTATGAATAAGAGAAAGAATTAATGATGCCATAGTCCTTTCAAGCACACTGGCAATATTATTGTTAATGTGAAGGCAACAACATCTGTTATAACCTAGACTTAAATAGGAACAGGAGAAACATGTATTTTCAGATGTACCGCCAATAAAAGAAATGCGACAACCATACCGCCATAGTAGTCTTCTGAGCCAGCATTGTTGGTGATTCATATAGTGGACGCAGTACTTCTGGCACACTCCATGGCTAACAATAAAACCAAGATGCTTAAGTTAGTTTTGAGTTAAAAAATAATATTATTGTGACCAGGTGAATAAATGTACCTCCAAATCCATATGATCAACTATGTGGATGATGGAACCACCTCCTTCACAGGGTCTTATCAGATACCCACTAGGCAGCATGTCTGCTCGAACAAAATGCGGCACAGGAGGCATGCTTGGACCATTTTGAGTATTTTTAAGAGACCTCTCACAGATCTAAGGCACACATAAATGATGATTTAGATATGTGTTGTAGGATGACTACAAAATATAAAAGTAGGACTAAGCCATTGCACACGGAATGACAATTGTAAGTAATTGCAATATCTAATCAAATACAACTTTTAGGTAGGAATATTAGAGTCACTTGCCACTAGGCTGCCATCTTCTACAACAGATGTGTAGCGTAACAACCAGAAGTCTCGAGCAGGTGCCAATGTGGTTGGTGCATATAGCTGGTCAACAAAGGCACATATAAGCATACAAATTATTGAATGTCAATCATCAACATATATAATCTTCATTCACGCATTATAACTTATAAGTTTTGCGTTACCTGCATATAAAGCAGCTCAATGGTTCCACCATTAGCAGTGGGCAGCACATTGACAATATCAACAGCTCGGCAATCACGAAACCACAAAGGACGATCTTTGAGGATTTCCGCAACCTGGAAAGAGTATGTTTGACCATGTGATTCATAAACTCGAGAAAGATAATCAATACTATAGATAATAAATCTGGACCACTTACCCTAGTGGGTTCTAGTCCCACTAGACCGCAAGCTCTTGCTGCAACACCAGTGCAACCATGAGAAATAGCAACGATTCCAATGGAATCCGGACCAGGCTGTGCACATCAGCAAAATTAATAAAAGAATGTTTTTAGAAATATTTATAGAAACATAAATGCTAATGAGGATTATCAGTGAGGATTATCAGAACTAAAGAAGATTATCAGTACATTGAATGATAAGTTATCCCAAGATGTCAATTTTACAGTTCTTTTAACATGTTGTTACATAAAATAATAACTAATGGGTCAACCAATAAAAAGAATTATTGGGATACCTTCATTCCAGGCATTTGGACCCACTCAACAGCAGTTCCAGTAGCCTTTGAAAGAAATTCTGCTAAAGTTTCTTCTGCAATGGACAAAAGCCTGAAAAATTAAAAAGAAAAGTCATGATTCCATTAGCCATATACTACTAGTTTATACAAATAAGTTATCACAAACCAGTGTCAGAAAGGGACCGAGTACCCATCAATCCCACTCACCCTGCAGGACTTGCATCCCTTGGGGGATGTTGACTAGTCATATTGTGCTGACCACTAGTCACAACTGAGTCACAACTCGTGTCTTTGGTTGCCTGAGCATGCAAAGAAAGTAAGGTTAGAAGAACAATGAAGCACACAACAAAGATTAAAATTTTACAAATATCCCTTCAATTTACAATAGTCCTCGTTAATTACAAGAGAGCAAATTTTCCTATGATTCTAAAAAAAAACCACACAAGGAACCGGAATTACACATCCAATGGATAGGCTGTGAGATGTCTACTTCCAAAGTGCGTGTATCCGTATCCAACATAACACTGACATATGTGATTACACTCAATTATGACACTTTCTAAAAAATTTACCGGTGTTGACATGTCTATGTGGTGTTGCTCTATAGGAAAAGCAACCCCCCAATTGAAAAAAACAAAACAGACTAGCAAGAATCTCAACATCAAAAAACTTACATTTTGAGTGTTTTGACGAAAATAGCCATTCTCATAGACCAGATGAGACACTTGCTTCTGCAACCTATCATTTTCCTCCATCAGCAGCTTGTTCATGGCTGTCAACTTCCTATTAACCCCTTGCAAACGGAAAGATTCTTTTCTCTGCTTCTCTCTACATCTAAATTCACAACAAAAAAACAAAACAAAACACCAAACAAATTAATAATCACCATAAACATAATCCAAAAAATTAACACTTATTAAACAAACAAAAAATGTAGTTATAACTCAGTCTCTCTTTGACAATTCAAAATTTTTAGCTTACACCCTATAGCTTATAACCTCATATGACCAAAATAGATCTATTCTGGAGCAATTCTTTCTCACAAGCATGTAACATTTTGTATAAGCTTTTCAAGTACTAGTTTATAGCTAGTTCAACCGGAAACTACAAATTCAATCAACTAACTTATCCGATAATTTTCATCGAATGAGCAGAAAAAAATATCATTTATTATTAATATGATGATAAAAGGTGCATTATTGAATAATGTTACTACTAGTACCTTCTATTTTGGAACCAAACTTTGATTTGCCTTGGTTCAATGTTAGAGAGAATAGGACACTCGCGAATAAGCTGTTGTCGTCGAATCGAACTTGGTTTAGGGCAGTCATGATAAAGTCTCTCAAGAGCTTCAACCTGCTCAGGTGTATAACGGACATACTTTCCATTATCCATTAAGTGCTTATTACCATCCTTGCAGGCCATTGCCATATTTAATTAATCAAATCCAAACACACCACAAATCAAAATCACTTTTCTTCTTCTACTTATACTTAATTATTATGTGAGATCTATATGTAAAACGATGGGGTTTGAAGCGATCTTCATCCACCAGAAATGGAAATTGTGGTTGATGTGTTAATTTGAATCATGATGATTGTTTGGAAAGTGAGAAAGAGGAAACCCTAGTTGGTGTGTGAGATTGGTGAAAGTGTTGTTGTTGTTGTTTCTGTAGCTGTAGGAGGAGTTGGAAAGAGTTGTAATAATTGATTAAGAGAGGAAAATGAAAGTGCGGAAGAAAAGAAATTGGTTGGACGAAAATAGCCTTATCTAGCGGCGCAGTTTCCCACATTTATTATTTACTTACCTGGATGGATGGATAGATTATATTCTCATGTTTGTCGTCTTGTCTGCGTATATTACTTTCTCTTTTTTAAAATCACTTCTAAGCACAAAAAATCACTTCTAAAAAAAAAATCACTTCTAAGCAAAAAAAATTCTATCATTTTACTTTCCTCGGTATATGTCGTTTTTAAAAAAAATATATTAAAGTATATGTCATTTTACATTATTAATGTAGTATTTAATTATTTTTTTATTAGTTCTAACTATTTATTCTTCTTTCAATACTACAATTTATCTTTCTTATATTATTAATGAAAAATAATTTATAAACTAATTTATAATTTCTCTTTTTTTATACAATATTAATTACATTTTTTAATTTGTGTGATATATGATCAAAATGTGATATATTTTGGTGCTGAGGTGGCAATTAATAGCATAAATTCTCTAATGGAGTATTATTATAAATATTGTTGGTTCAATCAGTGACGGATCTAGGAATTTTAAGTAGTGGGGGCAAAATTTTATTTGTATACTTCCTCCGATTCTATATATAAGAAAGATTTATTTTTTAGATATATTAAATTTTCAATGTATCTAAAAAGGGTACATTTTCTTATATATATATATATATATATAAGATCGGTGGGTGTTTTATATAAAATAATTTTTTTACATATATATAATATTAAAAATATATTATAGTTTTGACAAAAAAAAATACATTATTGTATGGTTATTTTGAAATTAAATGTACGATATAAAAGAATAATGGTTTCTTATTATATATTAGTGTACCTCCTAATCAAAATACCTCAAAACTACTAATATACATATAGATATAACATATCAGTGCAAGGAAAAATATTAGTGCAGGCATGTGCCCACACAAGCTTATGAGTGCATCCGTCCCTGGGTTCAGTGATGTTTGGTACGAAATATTACGGTTTGAAAATTAGTCAGAACTAACCACAAATCAAATTAAATTAATAGTAAAAACAAAAAAAAATGTATCTATATCATATTAATAATCCATTAGATTTTATTTTCTCTTTTTCTATTTTTTACTTGAAAATTTTATTTGGAAATTGAATTTGTGTTTTGTTTTTAGTAGCAAAATTTGATTTTTAAGTTAATGAATGAAGCTTGGTTGTTGTATACTTGTATGTTAGTGAAATTATTCATGTTTTGATCTTTAAATACTTTATTAGATTTTGCTTGATTAAATTGTACTATTCATTTATCTTATTTTGATCATTTTTTTTAATTAAAGATATTAATGATCAAAATTATATATTGATGTATGATAAATTAATTATTTAAAAATAATAATAAAAATATTATAATAAAAAGTCGGATTACTTTTTTGTCAATTAGGTTAGACGTTAATTAGATCTTCATCTATTAAAGGTGAATAAATTGATATTTAAGAGTTTTGTCAAAAAAAATTGACATTCAATCAAGAGTCCAAAGTTAAGCTAACGAATAAGAGAGTATTTAAGTAGATTAGAGTTTTTTTTGACAAATAGTAGATTAGAGTTGAAACTGTAAAAAAAAAATTGTTGTTTGAAAAAGAATTTTCATGCAAAGAAATTATTGTTAATTGCATATTAAAGTTGTAAATTTAAACTGCCCAAGCCAATTATTGTAGAGAAAAATATTTATGATGTGTTTTACAATTTTACTAAATAGAGTTTAAATTTAAATCAGAATTCATAAGCATAAAGTATCTGTATTAAGTTTGACGCAAATTTATTTACAGGGGAAAAAATTAGAATTCATAATATAAAAGTAATCTACTTTTTTTTTTTTGACAAAAAACTAATCTACTTAGAATGCTCTACCTTGTTGAATCCATTGTATTCCGATAGCGCGGCAACTCGTGTTGTTTATTCCTTTCTTAATCCAGCATCCAGTAGGTCGCTGAATATGGGCATGCCCGAACGCAAAAAAGGCTATCCGAAATACTCTTTGGTTCCCTCCCATCCCAAGCAAGGCTAGAATCAAAGGAGGAACTCCCGTAATACATTCAAAATTACTAATTTGGTATTTTTTTTAACTTTTCTTATTAATACTCCAAAAGTGAGTCCAAGTATGTACTACTCAATGCAGTGTATGTCCCCTCTCAACTTTGTCATTGTAAATGAAAAGTTTGTCCTCAAAGCTGTGTCTATTTTTTATACAAGTATAAAGTATAATAATACAATTAAAGTTTAATCCGTGTCAAAACTTTAAACTACTGCTCATTTACTTAAAAACGGAAAGGGTAAATACTTGATTTTTTTCTCACAAGAAAAGTATCATGATCCCATTAAAAACTTGTCAAATAAATAATGTGGTTTAGCTGAAGTGTGGGAGAGACTTTTGTCTTGTGTGAGTACATTAACTTAATCAAGAGCAAAATAGAGTTTTGAACAAATGAGTTTTATAATTTAAAAAGGGGTAATGATACAATTCATTGTTTGCTTACTTTCGATCAATATATTGTTATCTTATACATAATATTAAAATTAATCCAAAGAGTGTGGTTGAGCGGTATGAGACTCATCCTCCCTTAACCAATGGTCGATGGTTCGATCTTCACCTTGGGTATGGAACAACTTTAAATCTTTGGGCCAGATATCCCACTCTTCGAGGTGCCTCCAATTTAGCGAGGGATTAGTCACTGCGTTCGGCGGTGGATACCCCGGTCTCGACAAAAAAGAAAATATATATATATATATATAATATTAAAATTTTATTGTTGTTAAAAAAATAGAGGAACCAAAAGTTGGATAGTTCAGTGGTAATTGCTGCTAGATGTGATAAGAAAGACCGCAGTTCAGTCTCGCACAATTGCATTTATAAGAGAACTTAAACCACTTATTTAAACTCGTCCTAAAATTTGTAACACCGACTCTTTTCCAAGATGAAAGTAAAAAATAAAATAGAGTAAAATATAGGGGAAGTATGGGAGGTAAATAAATAAAAAGGTCATGTTAACATGTGCCCTTACTTAAGGGCACATTTTAAGATGTTAAAAGTAATAAATTTTTAAAATAAAAGTCAATATTTTAACTTTTGAGAATTTTAATGTACTATTTCCAAAATAAAATTTCCTCATTTGAATCCTTAACATGTGCTCTTTAACATTTTCCTAAAGAAAATTAATGGAGTAAAATATGGAAATGGGAGGGTCGTTGAAGGAAGATAATGCGCGGAACAGAGTCTTAAAATGCACAAAAGGAGGTTTCGTTTGCGTGCCTCGATCTAGGACATAATCATCATCCTTTTGCATGCGTCTCTTTCTAATTTTAAACACCTTTATTACATCAACTCTTGTGTATAAAAGAAGACAACTTTATTTTTAGAGGAAAAATAACACAACTCATACATTTTAAATTAGTTTGTCAAAAGAAATCATGTTTTAAATTTAAAATGAATTGAGTTATCATTTTTAAATAAATTATCAGAGATGGATAAGAATGACATAATTGTGTTTTAAAAAAATTGCTTGCACTCTTATTTTGGAGAAATCTAACAACACTATCTTTTTTGAACACTTTGTAATACTTTTTTTTTATTAGTTGAAATTCATGTGAATCTCACTACTCTATATGGCCTATTTTCAAAGAAAAGAAAGAGAAAAGAGATAAATATTTTAAAATTGATGAACTTAAGACTTAGATTTAGCCTAAATTCATTCATCGATTTCTATATTTTTCTTCATTCTCGTTTACTTCCTTCCAGCTAAACGAACCCTAAGCTTCTTTAACTAGTGTATGGTATGCATTGATTAACATTTTCTATAAAAATAATTTATCTTTATTTTACTTTTTATATAAAAGTAGTTTTATGTACATTTGTACGTAGATTAAGTGTTTATCTTTTGTGCTATAAGTTACATATAAGTTGTTTATCCAAATAGACCTTAAATATCCCATTATTTGTACATTAGTTCACGCATTTGAGCATAAATTTATAACTTATAAGTATGCATTATCTACCTTACATGCTGGTTTTATGAAAATCTTTTATTTTTTTAATAATACACCTAAATCTTATTTTGCGTTTAAATGAGACAATCCAATAAGAGAAGAGCCAAACCTCAAAACAATCATCTATTAATATATGACGTGGCACTGTATCTCATTTTCCATGATCACTTTTACTTCTCTATATCTTTGCTAAAAAAGTTTTAGTGGATAATGGTTTGCTTTTACAGTCGAATGTGGAATGGAATGAGTTTCGTAATAAAGTATTAGTATTCATACCACCATTACTTTGTAATTGGGCCACTATTGTTTCATACAAAATTTACCAAAAATATTTGGCCCATTCTTGCGCAAACCATTCATTCCAAACTCAAATATGCAAATGAAGATTTATATCCTATCTACCCCTAGACTTGTACCTTCACCCCCTATAAATCATAGAAAATTTCAATTTTATCACTTGACTTTAATTCTACAAAATATTTCCGGCACAAAAGTTTTGAAAAACTTATTAAATTCCAGAAAACCTTACCTCAAGTTTTACAACTTTATCTATCAGAAGAACTCCGATTTCCATCTTTAGTTATTGAAAAACTTAAATTAAGTATTATAAAATTTATTCACTTTTGAAAAGCTTTTATGTATCGGAAATATTTTATAAAGGTAAAGTCAAATGACAAAACGGTTAAAATCAAAAAAAAATTATAGTTTGTACAGGTGAAAATATTATATTAGTGTAGAGGTATAAGATAAAATTTTCAAATACAATTGAGCAACTATTTCATACACACTTTTTTTTACCAAATTTTATACTCACTTTTATTTATTTAGATTTGTGTGTTGTATAATAAATCATGGATGTGACAACATGTAAGGTCGGGTGCGGGTTTGACATTATTCGGGTGTCAAAATGTCACCCGAACGAGTTTGAATTTTTTCACCCGACCCCGCACTAAGAAAGGTAAAAAAATACGGCAAGTTTAAAGAAATTACAAAATTACGGTCTACAACATGTAAAATTGTCTTCAAAATTAAAATAGAGATGAAAAATAGTCTACAACATACTAATATAAATTAGAGCTATTATATAATTTAACATATAACAAGTTTGGTTTCGAGTGTAGGTTTGACACTACTGAAATCCGAACCCAAAATATTTAATACTACCAAATTGTTGTTGTTAACATTGTTGTTGTCGTGAATAACCAAAGTCTAAAATTGCATTTTATTTATTTTATTTTATCAAATAGTCTATATGATAAGTTTTTCAATACACTTGCTTAATTGATAAATTTGACGTGTCCGACAAATTTAAAGACTACATGATAAGGTGTTCGGAAATGGATGTCTTTGTTTGGTCATTGCTGATTGCATTGCCATTTGCAGCTATTGCTTTGGCTTGTATTGTGATAGACTGCTAGTTATAATATAGCATAGAAGTGGCAATCACATGTATTCGAATTAAGCATGGTTATAATTCATTTTTGGCAAAATTTTCCAAAAAAATCGTAATAGCATGTGTGAATGCGTACCCTATTTTTGCTGAAACCATAAACCAGAATGCCAATGGTCTTTAGCATGTATCGTAACCAATAAACATGTTTACAAATAGCTTAGATAAAGAAAAAGGAAAAATACGGATTAGGCAATATTTTTAGTTATATTATATTTAATTTTAAAATTTCTTAGATAAACTATCATCCTCTAATTTATTGGGATATGAGGAGAGTTGGAAAATCATCATCCCATCAACTGAAATGGGATAGTAGAAAATATACAAATACGTATAATTTGAAAATCCCCCGTTTCAGATATTGTTAAATCCTTTTGAATAGAAATTTGAAAAAGGAATGTAAAAATAATGAGATGATTTTCAATCGTCCCAAACTACAAGCGATACAATAAAAATAAGGATGGTGGAAATGAAATCACAAACCAATACCTTCCAACCCCTTAAAAGAATCTCAATTATCATGATGGAATTAGTCTCTGTAGTTGTGCACGAATGATACTTTTGGTTTACCAAAAAATTAATGACCTTACAAACACACATTATATTCGACCATTGAACCATTGATACAAACCTATTGTTTTATGAACATTGACAATATACATCTATTATGCCATGATTTCAAAATTTTGAGGCTTTGTCATGTGTAATCCAACTTAGATTTGCTATAGATCAGGCATGTCAATTAGGTATATTAGCCGCCTCATGTATATTCTACTCAATATATTGTCTTTTTTATTATATGTGCGATTTCTAACTTACATTTGACATATCAACGAAATTATATTCAAAGATTGACTTTCACTCTAGAATTTAAAGATGCAAATTGACATATCTACGTCAAACAGACTTAAAATGATTATGGCGACATACGACCGTACAAACCTCAACATGGTCACATACTGTTATAGAATGATATGAACTTATGCCAACTTAATAACCAAGTCCAAGAGTATAATTAAATAGAAATCAACAAAAAATTCAAAATATATTGTATTTCTGCTTCCAAAGCCATAAGTAAAGAGCACATCAAATTGATTCTGATCACTTATATATTATGATTTTTAAGAGAACCAAGAAGTACTTAAACAAATTGCAACTTTCAGCTTCTTCCCACGAGATTTGCCAATGCAATAACATATTTCTCTTGACAACCAAATTGTGCCATGTTGTATGGGGTATGATAAGTGTTTAAAAGAAATACGAAACAATGAACAATACACATACCACTACTATTCATATTTCATAATTCTGGTCTCGGTCAAACATCAATTGGCCCATTGGGCATGCATACTAGCTTGAATGTAGATTATCTCAATTCTAAAACACGAGGGCCAAGATTGTGTGGTCCAAAACTATGAATCAATGAAAATTTGAATACATATATCACACATGTTTTTTTTAATAACGCCTTTATAATTCATTGCGTGTTATACATGTGGCACCATGTTAGCAATTAGACATGAGTGATGAGTACGCACGTGTGGGGGAAGTAATGAACCAAATGACCTCTCAAATGTAGGGATTTGCCTTATTAAGGCAAGCTTGTTCTTAAAATAGGAACTTTTATAGGTTTTTTCTACATTAATCTTAAACATTTGTGAGTAGTTTATCCTATAACTAACAAAAATTAGTCATATAAATATATATTTGTAAAATAAAGATTACTTTGTTGATATCACTTACAAAGAATCACATGTGTCTCGCCTTTTTTACTCAAAAAAAAAAAGAAGAAAAAAACTTACATTTACCTCGCTTTAATGAGTCTGCATGCACACACGGTTTGAGTTGAATGTAAAATTAAGTATTTATTAAAGGAGGAAAAAGTAAATTTTAATATAAGAGGGATGGAGGATGAAATTCAAACTTCTCTTAAAAGATGAAAGTTCAATTTATTTTTTCCTAATAGATTTTACATAGGAGGAGATTGTATATTTTAACATGAAATAGATTGTGCCAAGATGAATATTAAAAGGGACAATAGTATAAATGTATAATTTAAATATCTCTAAAAGAAGAAGAGTATAATTAACCAATATTATTTTGAAACGAAACAAACTTCATTTCAAAGGCTAATAGTAATGGCTACTAGTCTTTTGAAAACATCCAGACATAGTTCTAATATTTCTTTGCAAAATGGCCTTAAGTTACGTACCTTAAATTAGACAAGTAGTATGCAAAAGTAAACAACACACTATATTGAGCAATACTCACAAACATATCACATAATTTGTATACTTGTTTAAATATAAGATATTATTTATGTCATTTGAAAGCTATTAAAAATTTAAATATAACTATAATTTATTAAAACATATGCATACACAAATGAGATAAGACACACACTTTGTAATTAAAGAAAATTGATCATTGCATTAGTGTAAATTATATAGTCATTATTATTGGAGAATTGATCTTAAAGCTAGAGGACCACAAATGGTCCTTTAAGTTGTTTTTCTAATGTCTTTTGGTACGGACCTCAACTTAGTTGTTCATAAATTTTAAATTGAAAACAATGGTTCACTAAAGAACTTAAATTTGAGTTAAATTATATTTTTATCATGTTGAACTAAGATCAATCTAATTTAACTTAACTCTTTTTTTTTGTCTTAAATTTAACTTAACTCTATTCATTCACTTTATTTATTTTTATGATTTGAAATAATTTTAAACTTCATTCATTAATACCCTGTTAAAAAATATTATTCTATAATAACAAATTTTTACTCTAAAATAATTCAATTTATTATAGAAAATTAAATTTTAAGTCTCGTAAATTCAGCACAATTTGATAGTCGTCCTATGAACTTTTGATAAGTTAGAGCTGGAGTTTGAACTTAAATTAAGATCACATGATACTTGCAACTAAACTATTTGAAAAAAAAAAAACTTAATAGTACTACCAAATTGTTTCTCTTTTGAACCAACCTTTTTTGTTTTAACTAACCCTTTTTGTTTTGAACTAATGAACTAATTAACCCTTAAACTACACAAGCTTAATTGAGAAGACTCAACTTCACACAAATAACGCACACTCACATGTTAGCTGACACACTCTTCTTCCTTTCTCGCGTGCTCTCTCTGCAACATACTATTTTTCTAATTCAAAAGTCACACACTACTGATAAAGGGAAACCACTCCCACAATCCAACATTTTAATTTTTATTTAATTTAATTTAATTTATATATACAACCACTAGAGAGATAAATTGGTCTTTGGCTCGTTATAATATATAGACAAATATATCTTCTGCGTATAAATATCAAAGACTTCGTCAAAAAAATAAATATCAAAGACTATTTGTATTTTATTTTTATTAAGGATTAAATTAGACAATTAAAAAAACACAAACACATATATAAAGTGGAGGAATCGGAGATTAAATTTTAAGGCAAATGTTAAATAGTGTCTTTGAGACACTCTTTAAGCCCTTAAATAGTAAATTTTTATAGAATATTTATTGAAATCTGTAAAGTCAATGCATTGAAAATTGTGCTGTTTAACTTTTTAAATAAAATATTTCCTTAAATAGTATACTTAAAAAGTGTCTTTAGCAAGACCCAAATTATATTTATGAATATTCAACTTAATAATTTAATATTTTCTATCAATTGAGATAAGACTTCAAAAAATGTCATCATTTTTAGAAGTTATAAACAGCTAAAAATATAGTATAAATTACTACTTAATCATATCATATAAAAGTGTGATGGTAATAATTGTTGTAAGAAACCTTATCCACTAGTTACTGAGGGCTCATTAACCTTGGGATCAGAATAGCATGAACCGGCCCAATCCATCGTACTCAATTCTTGTTTTATCTTATTCTATTCTTTGTGTGTATAATAAAATACTATAAAATTAAAGCAAAATGCTTGCTCTATCACCAGCAGCCACATGATTTTACATCAATATGTTCTTGAATTTGCTGAAAGTCGGTACAAATATGAATATACAAACTCTCAAGAACACCAAAAAAATCATTAAAAAAGTTCCTTAATTCGCAAAAATTAAGTTTCATTACTTACAATGAACTCTAAAATCACAATATGAAAGCCTTTTAGTCTAGCTTTTACTTTATCTAAGAAAAACCTTATATTTATTTCTCGAGATTAACCTCAAACATCCAATTCTAAGTAAAAAATATGATAGAGTCACATTAATAATTTTATATTATTTTTTATATATCCCTTCACATAAGAGTTCATTATTCAACATATACAGAAAAAAATCAGTTGAATCAAAAACTCGCTCTATATATCCTACATATACATGTTCTAAAAAAAAAAATCATTACTAAATGACAGTGAAAATTATATATCTATAACCCTAATAATATAAATTAGTTATATTAATATATTTTCAATTGTCAAGTGTCAACTAATGTCAAAACCAAATTACATGGGTTAGATCAACAGAATATACTGTAGAATATATTACCAATATTATTAAGAGTATATATAAATAACTCTAACATGGCTTGATTAGAATTAAAAATGGAAAATAGCAATGATGGAAACACAATTTGTCACTGTAGCAGGTGAGATTAAAGTAAAAATCATACTAACTAGCCACGTGGATGAGATCATAGCCATTAATGGATTAAGTTGAGCTGTAAGCGTCGTGCTAAAACGTGAGAAGAGGAATATAATAACAAGCCATGATAAGGCAACAGTGGTAGAAAAGTACAATTAATTGAACTAAATTAATGTAATAAATCAGAATGAATGAAATAAATTACAATTTTTTGCACATTTCCCAAAGTAATAATATTATTAGCAGCAGAGGAATCCGGCTGTTAACTTGGACACTATTGGAAGACTCTCAGGGACAAAACCTGCAAGGGATCGATTTGTTTTGTGAAGGAGTTGAATTTTTTGTGAAAACATTATCTTAATCATTGTTAATTACTACTACTAAGAGATTAATTATCCAATAGTGTGTAAATTAGATGAAATTAATGTTAAGGAGAAAGTAATTTAGCTGCAGAATGTGTCTGTGGTTATAGCTGTTTTGTTTCTAAGTGACAGCCCACCATTGTGCTGCTGCTGCTTAACACTTTGATTCCTGTTCACTTCACATGATCATTATTCATTGCATCAACTAAGCTCTCTTTCTTTTGCTTTTCATACAAAAACTTTTAGTAGTAATTTTTAACAATTTTCTTAACTTATAAATTCTTCAAAAGATAAAGACTAATCTTAAGCAGAACTAAGTAGAGATATATTCGTTGGTGTAAATAAATATTATATTGTGCTATTTCATTAACTTGGTACTTCATTTTAGATTATAGTAATTTCTTTTCCTTTAAGTAAACTATAAGTTGGTAAATGTCATTTGAGTATAATTCATCTTTTGGTAAAGATGTTACATGTATTATAATTGGAGTATATATAATGATTAGAGTTTGAATTTTGGTATACTTATTTATTCATCTTAAAAGGTAAAATTTTAAATCACTAAAATGTTTGAAAAAACACTATAAGTTGGCAATTTTCATGTATATAGAAATCATGTTATGTATTAGAACTCAATTAATGATAAAACAAACTTAATGCAATATCACTATGTGTCATAGTGTAAATTATAAATCATATAAAAATACATATAAGTGAGACGACCTATTATATATTATGAATTTATGATGATGATCCTCATACTCTCCTCATAGCCACCAAACGATAATCCTACAAAGGCATTTAATTTTTATATTTAGGAAAACAATTTGCTCTTCTTCAGATTATACACATTGGATATCAATTTTTTTTTTACACGGTAAGATTTATTTTGAAAAAAGAAACAATTTTTTTTCAAGAAATTATGAAAATTTTAATATTAAAAAGTTAGTTTTTGTTGTCAAATTTTTACCTGTACTTAACACGACGGGTAGTGATACTAGTTAAAAACCAAGCGAGTTAAAAACTCTTGAATTGAAATAGTTAAATTTATTGATTAAAAAATACTACCTCCGTTCTTTATTATAAGAGACAAGTCACTTTTTAAATTTATTATATTGAATAATTAATGTATTCGGTCCATATTATAAACCTGATATATTAATTATTCAATGAATCTAAAAAATAACTTGTCTTTTATAATAAGGAACGAAAACAAGACAATATATATTTAAAATTATATTGATTGCAATTGAGAACTACTCTCTTTATTTCATTTTGTATGTCATTTTAGCTTTGCATGTTAAAATAATTACCAAAATTAACAAAATTAACTGTTAGACTACTTGACAGAAAAAAATTAATTACCAAAATGAGAACAAAACAATATACACAATAGTGTACAAATGTTATACAGTGTGTGATTTTATATGTATTGATTTAAATTATAAATAACTATACAATTATTATTAATAAATAATTTAATATTGTATACTACCTCTGTTCTAATATATAAGATTTATTTTAACTAAATGACATTATTCATTTATTTTATTTTGAGTTTACTTTTTAGTAACATATAGATGTAAATATTAGCATATAAAATCTTGATTGATTCGTTCTGATGAATATTTTCAAAATATCAAATATTTATAATTTTAACTAATAGATAATTAAAAATACTAGCAATAAAAATTGTACATTGACATACGTGTAGTGGTCAGAATGTGTCTTATATTTTGGGCAGAGGTAGTGCAATAGAAATGTTATACTTCAATGTACTATATATAAGCTTTGTCTAACATAGACGATTTGTCAGTCTTCCACAACATACAAGTCGCGAATAATATTATAACTAATATGAAGTTTATAAAATTCACCGTTAAATCGAAAGTTTATATGTATAGATTATCTAAATAAATTTGGAAAAAATTGTAATTCTTTTAATATATTATCAAAATCCACCAAAATTAATGATTTTTGGATTTTTATCAAATTAATAATGTTAATCTTGATATGTCTCAGGTAAATTTTTTAAGATATATATTAATATATAGTATTATTCACGATTTATGTGCAATATACCACTTAATGAAATGTTTCACCATAGACTATAGATATATATGTAAAACAAAGAGCCAATTGCTTCATAATTGCAAAAGTTTCTTTGTGATCATAACATTGTATATATTTTCTTAACAAATACTATAGTTTTTGTCATTTATTGATTTCTAAATATATGAAGTGCCCTTGTACTTAATTATAGGATATTTTTGTAATTAATCTATTTAATTTTAAATTTATTTTTAATTATTAAATGTTAGTTGATCTAGTAGTGATTAGCGCTAGATTTGATATGGAGAACTGCAGTTGGATCCCCGCAACTGTGTTTAATTGTTATGAACTCTGGACTTCTACGGCTCATTTCCTCAAGAAACAGAGGGTAAAAATAAAAAAAATAAAATTAATTATAGTCTTATATGTTATACTCATTCAGTCCCAATATATGATCTAGTCGATCATTTTCCACACACTTTAAAGTAGACTTTTGAATAATTTTTCTCTAACTTAGGGGTTATTGGATTGAGATTTTGAGGGATTTTAATGGATTTTAAAAGTCTTGTGTTATTCAATCAAGACTTTTATTTTTTATTTTTTCAATGCCACAAAATCGGTTGTTATTCAATTAAGATTTTTAATCAAGACTTTTTTTTTCGTATTATAATTTTCACAAAATTCTGTGTTAAGAATCTTGATTGTAAAATGTCTTTTAAAAAAAGTCTTTCAAAATCTCACAAAATCAATATAATCCCACGAAGTCTTTTAAAATCTCTAAGATTTTTTTTGTCAAAATAATCCCTTAAAATCCCAATCCAACAACCCCCCTTAATAATTGTTATAAAGTGAATAAAATAAGAAAAATTAATATTATAAATAATAAAAGTCGATTTTTTTTAACAAAACAAAATAATCTCACTAAGCATCAACGAAACAACTTAAAATATTATTACACCAATCTGAATATAACAAGTAACATTTAGAATGGGGGAGTAGTGATCACCGTTTTTTTTTTTTACTTAAGACATATTAAGAAACTACTACCCAATATTTATTTGCAAAAGTTAAACGATACTTTAACACTCATTGTTATCGTTACCTTAAGCCGCTTTCACAAGAGAAGAGTACGCACATGTATAAACTTCTTGAATCCTCCTTACAAGGAAAATTTGAAATGAAGAAGCAACTAGCAATAGTAACAATAATTTCGACTAGTCTTAAAGAAGATATTAATTAATATATCAAAGTAAAAAAGATACAAAAATAAAAAGAAAAGCTCACATTTCATAGCAAAATCTGAATTGCCAAAAAAAGGAAGAAAAAAAATAAAATAAAAGTTGTTTTAATAAACTTTACAGAACTTGCAAGTCACTTCCTCTATTAAATTATTATTAATCATATGTATCTATATGCATGAAAAAAGATGCTCAAATAAGTAACAAATTACGATTTTGCCATTGGTGTTACTCCTCAAAACCCCACACCATCACTCTCACAATCCTCAATTCTCAATTCTCTCTTTTCAAAACGCTGCGTTTCACTCCCACACTCTAAAAATCAACAACAACACGAATTTCTCATTCATAAATGGAAGCACCGGATTACTTTGTCGGTGGCTACTACGGTGTCGGAGGAATCGATCGATTCTCACCGGAAAAACGTCACGGCGGTGGTGGTGGTGATCAGAAGCCTTCTGAGCCTTTTGCCATTGATGACTTACTTGATTTCTCCAATGCTGACGCTATTATCACCGACGGTTTCTTTGACAATGTCGCCGGAAATTCAACCGACTCTTCCAATGTTACCGCCGTTGATAGCTGTAACTCGTCTGGCTCCGGTGGAGACAACCAATTTTCAGGCACAATTGTTCCCTATGGTTTCGCCGGTGATGTTCAACTCAACGGAGAGCTCTGTGTTCCGGTAATTAATTAATTAATGTCACTAATTCAGCTTAAATTTACGGTTATTGAAGATAATTGAAGAAATTTTTTGAATTCAATTGTTAATATTTATATCAATTATTTCAGTAATTAATTAACTAATTATGACATGAAACTGAATTTTCGCTGTGTAACTGAATTCCAGTATGATGAAATGGCGGAATTGGAATGGCTCTCGAATTTTGTGGAAGATTCATACTCCGCCGAAGAGGAATTGAAAACGCTGCAACTACTCTCCGGTGCCGGTGCTGTTAAACCACAGACACCAGAATCCTCTTCTTCCACCGACACTCTCCCGCCGTTTTCATCCGACGAGAGTGCTCGGAATGCTTCGTTTCTCCGGCCGGAAACGCCTCTCCCCGGAAAAGCAAGGAGCAAACGCTCACGCGCTGCACCAGGAGACTGGTCCACGCGCCTAGTTAATATCTCCGACGCGCCACCGTCACAGATGAAAATTGTTCAAGTGAAGAAACGTGAGGATCCTAATGTAGAATGTTCTGGAAGGAAATGTCTCCACTGCGGCACAGATAAGACGCCGCAATGGAGAACCGGACCGATGGGACCGAAAACGTTATGCAATGCTTGTGGTGTTAGGTTTAAGTCAGGTAGGTTGGTGCCGGAGTATCGACCGGCGGCGAGTCCAACTTTTGTTTCGGCGAAGCATTCAAATTCGCACAGGAAAGTTTTGGAACTTCGGAGACAGAAAGAGATGCAAAGATCACAGCATCAACAACTTCTGAGTCACAGTTCAATTTTCGGCGTATCATCATCCAACGGTGGAGATGATTTCATCAATTATCATCATCATCATCATCATTGTGGGCCAGAATTTAGGCATGTTATCTAGTGAGTGCTAGTGTAGCATAGTTTAATTTAGGGTGCAGTTTCTTTCTTCTAAGTTTAAGCTATTTTTAACTTTTTGGTACTTCTTTTTTGTCTTATATAAATTTGAATTTGAATTGTAGCTTTTTTTAATTTACTCTTTTTCCTTTAAATGGAGGAAAATGTAGAATTAATTAAGGTGAGGGGATAAAATAGGGCATGACAAAAGAGCTTCATTTGGTTGTAGAATTAAGAATCTCTACTCTTGATTATTTTCCTTGCTGAATTTATTTGGCAAATTTAGAATTATAACCTTCTTTATTTGGGAAAATAAGAATAAATAAAAGTTGAGTATGAATTTCTTTTGTTTTTGGGTACAAATATGATTTTTCTCTTTTTTGAATAAGCTAATTCATACGAAATCTAAAATAGTAACGTTATCATACACGCTATCATATATATGGACAATAACTGATTTTGATTATGTTTTTTGACAAATGATACAGAATTTTTTATGAGAAAGAGATGGTTAATTTTTTGAGAAATTTCTTAAATTATTTTTATTTTATAAGGCACTTGCTAGAGGGATTTAAAATATTAAGAAGTATCAATTTTGTGTAAAACCTCATTCTATGTAACTAAGAAGTATCAATTTGTTACCTCAAAAAAAAAAAGTATCAATTTGTTTAAATGAAAACAAAATTATAGTACACAAAAGAAAGAAAAGTGAAGAAAATGACGCATCATAGTGTTTTTCCTTTCTTTTGGAACTAATGGATCACATTTTGTGTAAAAACTTATGGGCCATGATAAATATATGGAAACCAAATTGCTTCAATGTCATTTTGCACAACTGTTTATGTAACATATAACAATAAATTAGCAACAAAAGATGGTTGCTTGACACACAATTTGGTCAATTAGTAATCATGAAAACATTGTGTTGATTTTTTGCCTTATCAAAAAAAGTGACCACTCTCAAGTCTCTATCATCATTTCTATAAACTCTTTTTTTTTCTTACTCAATTTCTATAAACTCCTTGATTTATGTGATTCTAGTTTTCTTTCCATACATAAAGAAATTTTAAATGATTTTTTAGTTGTACTTCTTTTACTTTCACTGGATATGATTACTTGAGCTTTAACAGACAAAGTGCGTAAATGTAACATTATACACATTTTTACGACCAAAGCTATTTATAGTAGCAAGTTGTTATAGTAACAATCTTTTATTAAGGCCCAATGAAATTGTTGATTTTGTGCATAGTGGTCGAGGAGCCAAATTGGTGGAAAATAGTGAAGAATTAAGTTGCATGGATTTCAGTGAAATTATGAAATTAATACAATTTTTATGGTCAGCCATTAGCCAGATACACATCGTCCTCTGTACGTACCATCTACATGGAAGTGCGTTAAAGGAAAGTGATGAAAGAATGAAATTATGAAACCAACGTGGTAGGGGCAAAAAATAAAAAATAATTAAAGATGAATTAAAAGTAGAAAAATGGGTACTTACTTAGCTTGCAAAATGGTGCAACAAGGTCATGTGAGTTGAGTTGTGAAGAGAGTGTTAAATAAACAAAGAATTAGGTACATATCGAGGGATGATATAACTGTCTACCTGTTCCTAGACATTTCCTCTTCCATGGGCTCCACTCTTTCATTGTGCATATACAGTAAAACTATTCACCGTTCAATTATGTGAATTTTTTTTTCTAGGTTGTAATTAAACTTTTGGTTATCAAAGTCAATTTTTAACTAATTCAAGCTATTTCATGATGCTATTAACATTCAAGTTGTATTTGAGTTCACAATGTGCCAATGATTTTACAGATCAAGATTCACAGCATTTATAAAGAAGTATAGTCATTTCATTGGAGTCTGTAGTTAAAGCCTAGCTTATCATCAACCATTTAATTTGTTTTTCATATATTATTCATCACTAGTAGATAGTACGTTTGTTATCAAAGTCAATTTTTAACTAATTCCAAGCTAAGCTATTTCATGATACTATTACTACTAATAATATTCAAGTGTATTTGAGTTCAAAATGACAAGGTTTTCACTGGAGTCCCTTTCACCTTTTTTTATTTTTTACCTTTTCTTTATCTTTCTTTAATTTCTTCAACAAAATATATAGTACGTACTATGATAAAATAGAGATTTATAGAGATTGTACCCATGAATTTAGAGTAGTTGGTTCATTGCACGTAAAATATAAGGATTGAGATTCAAACTTTGGTATTTTAGGTAAAATTCTAGTTAAAAAAAATAGAGACTAAATTGTCTTGATTTATTTTTATCAAAAATTAAAAATTGTTTTTTTCTTTTGGGATTTACTATTTCTCACAGCTTTTTTCAGAGACTAAATGAGTTAAAAAATTTGAGTCTTTCACAATGAATTATGGAGGGACGCATTAATATTTTTTAAAAATATTTTATTTTATGTTTATTATATATAACATAACATTTTACAGTAAAATAAAAATACCATTGAATTGTCAACAAAAAAAACCATTGATTTATGTTTGTATTTCTTTTCCCATTTTGTCATGTAGTTGGGGATGGACCTAAAACTTAAATTATCAGTGGGGTTAAAAAAATTATGTATTATTGAAAAAATTTCTTCATCCTAATAATTCGGTTAAACAAAAAATATTATATAAAATTATTGCTAATACAATATGTATATAAAAAAAAACCAAAAAAATTATAAAAAAAAAACCAACAAATTATATCCAAAATTCCATAATTTCGATTCGAATATCTATACAAAATTACTTAAATTATTTATAAATATTTTTGAAAACAATTTGAGTTGGGCTTGTGCTTGTGTGACTATAGCCAACCCGTCCGTGCAGATAGTGGCTAGAGTTTTATTTTTTTGAGTTGAATAAATGAATGTATCAGAATCTGATCATAATTCTACTTATTCATTTTATACAATATATCTACTAAATGAACTAAACTCAAAGGCCATTTTTATATTTCTTTTATAATATATTCTTTGATTTGATAGTAGAGGGGTTTTCCTATCCTCCATGCATTATTGCATGGCTAGTATATATATGCATGCCTATTGTACCTTTTAGCTTTGAGCCTCACACAAAGCGACGACACATTCAAGGAAAGGGGGTACATATAAAGTACACTCTATGTACACAACTGCAAGAGCCCATTGTCGGCATTATCTAAATTTGATTTATAAAAAAAAAAACTCAAATGTTGATTTTCTAATTCAACCGATATAAAATATTAACTTATTATATGTATTGATTCACAAATTCTAACTCAATCGACAAAAAATATTAAAATTGTTAAGTCAAATATTCATGATGAATTTTTCTTTCATTTTGTATGTGTGAATTTTTAATAACTTATTTATACATATATATATATATATATATATATATATATATACACACTACACTAGGATGGATGAGAATACCGAATTTTAATTAACACATGAATAAGAAAGAATATGAAAAAATAGGAGAAGGAACAAGCTAGTAGTAGTGAATTAAAATAGTGTGCATGTGGGTGATGAAACAAAGCACATGTGTTACGTGACGTGCATTACTGTTACCTGCAGCATTGTGTTGCATGATAATATATCCAAAAAAAAAACCTCACGATATGGCTTTGCTGCTGCATGCTCCATTGTCAAGGGATCTTTTCATGTTATGTGTGTAAAGACGTTTGTTCATAATGGGTTCTTGTCCCCTCCCACCATCCACCCCACTCCTTAATTACATGTATTACCTTTTGATAAAAGGAAATATCAGTAATACAATATCAAATAATTTTACATAATTAACTAATAGTAGTGATTATATATTTTGCTACATCACTCCACCTCACTCTATTTTTTTACAGTATATACTATGTAGTATCAAATTTCAAATCACTTTTAATAATTTCTCCGTTTCATTTTAAGTGTCACAGTTAACCAAATTAAACATTTTAAGAAAAGTGTGTAACTAAAAGAGAGAATATGATTTTTACTAAAATGCCCTTTTTTTTATTGGTAGTTGACATTAAAATACTAAAAATTAGATATTTAAGTGTATTTTTTGTCTCACCTAATGATTATTTTAAGGGATAAAATAAGAAAAACTAATTTTAAGATAAATAATTTTGGCAAATAGAACACTTATTTTGAGACGGGAGAGTAAATATCAGTGTTAGTGTAAAATTAATTTCGATCTAAATAATATCATCAAAACTCTTATCTTTTACTCACTATACCCTACCTCCATATTGGGGCCTTTTTTGTTTAATTATTATTGTTGCTTCCTACTTTACTTTGCTTCTTTGGGTAAAATGGGTACAAAAGGGTATTGTAGTAATCAAACATTCATTTTATTGGTTTTTTTTTTTTGATAAGCAAGTTTGAAATTATAAGGAGTATCAGGGGTACTAAACCCTTACAATTTACAATGGAAATTATGTTACAAAATTCCCCCGAATGCAATCCCAAGGATTGGTACACCAATGATCAAAAGAAACATTTAACAATTGCCCTCTACCTATCAACCAAAACCAAGACATATGAACAATGTGATCAATTAGATAGGAAAAATTGAGAGTGGTTCCTCTAAACAAAATATTATTCCGTAAACTCCAAATGCACCACAATGTAGTCAACCATATGAGATGTCGAAAAGCCTTGCCATTCCGACCTTTAACCAAGGAGCCTATTCTCAAAAAATGTTCCGTAATGTTTATTGGAAAAATAGGTGCACAATGCATCCACCTATACACTTGTTGCCACACCCTAGTAGTGAAATTGCAATGTAAAAAAATATGATCTATATCCTCATATCCTTGTTTGCATAACACACAAATCCTATCGTCATTGTCATTTAGCATATTAGGATGAGTTCAAAATTTGAAGTTCTCTTTATTTATACCACCGCTTTGTCATTTACGACCATTTTTGTAACTTTAAAATGTTTTCTTGTTCATTATGTATATTTATACATAATATATTTATATTTTGCAGATCATGTTTAAAAAAACAAAGAGAAAATGAGACAAGCAATATAAGCATAAATTAGTTTTATAGTGATGTTAGTAATGAAAGAGAATTTAGCGACTTCTTATTTGTTGGCGGTTAAAGCCGCCAAGATATTCAGAAGGACGTTTTCTTAAGGACTTTTGAACCTTAAGAAATGATGATTTTCTCATGTGTTTATTGGATATTTTGGTGATTAGAATTTGGATGATTAAGTATTGTGGGAACAAATTGTATTATATGATTATTGCAATTTTTTGTTATTGATGTTTCTATAATATGTAACATTGCGATCCGTGGAAATGGGAATGAAGAAAAATATCTCCCCATGGCAGGGGTTGGCGGAGACAGGGATGGAAAAAAAAATGGAGGATGGGAAAGGGGGCAGGAAAACAACATCGGAATATCCACTCATTTCTTACCCTATTGACATCCTTAATTGAGATGTCTGCTAATAAACAGTGCCCCGGGGCACTTGTTAAGGTTATTAATATAGAAATTTTATCTCGAAATTTATGCATTCAATGTTTCGAAAATATAAACAAATTGTCTTTTCAATATTAAAATTTTCTTTTATTTCCTTTTATAGTATCCATAAATAATAATGTTAGGAATTAATCATTAGAAATAGTTATAATCTCTACAGCATATGTTACTCCCCTCAATTCTTTGATTGATTCTTGATAGGAATTTTAGGATGATTTGCCAATGACTACGTATTTTTTGGCGGTATATTTTTGACCATTACTATATACTAGTTTGGAAAAATTGTTATGATCAAGTTGAAAAAGAAAGAAATATATATTTGAATTGGAAGGAACCATGCATGTTTATAAATATTTAACTTTTCGGTTCACGTGCCATCTGCCAAGGATATACGATTTATGATTTCTTTGAAATGGCATTAGGTGCTGATTTGAGTTGGTAAATATGTTAACTGGCATAACTAATTATAATATACATTTCTCATACACATAAATTTATTAAGGTTAAAAATAATATACACATGGTGGTGGATGGAGTATTTTTTTATTACTATAAAAAAGAGGTAGCTAGAAGAGTAGGATCATATAATTCATACTTCATAGTCCTTAATTTTCAATTACAGCTATCACCTACTATATATATGTCGATAGATTTCTACATGAATGAATAATAAACATGAATCTTTGACTCACTTTGGTTATCACTAGTAAGTATTTTATAAGGCTATGAAAATTTTAATGCAAATTGGCTACATTACGGTGGGTTTGACTATATATGTTTTTCCAAAGTTATGTATGTATTTTTAACAAACATATATTTTGGTGTTTCGTGCTAATTTACTTTGTCAATCTTGTGTAAATAGAAATGATGTGTTTAAACTTTAAACAACCAACAATATAAGAGGAAAATTATTTTCTTTTGAAAAGGGGCATCAAAGTAAAATGCCTACTGTGGCAAGGTATTATCTAGGTTTAAATAATTTTTAGATCCCTGTAAGTTCGCGTTTTTTTATATAAGTTCATGCAAGTTTTTTTTTGTTTTAAATAAGTCCGTGCAATTATATGTTTTTTTGAAATTAGTCCCTAAAATCAAAATCCGCAGGAAAATCTGCAGTTTTCGTGCAGATTTTCCTTCAATTTTTCCTGCGAATTTTGACTTTAGAGTCTAATTTTAAAAAAAATTGCAGGAACTTAATTAAAACAAAAAAAATTACATGAACTTATATGAAAAAAATGTGAACTTCCAGGGACATACTATGGTAGTTTATTTTTTTTACCTTTTTTTGTTTTGTTTCATGAAGAAATTGACCTCATGGATGAAACAGGTTTTTCCTTTTTCAATTTATATTTGTATTAGATTAAAAAACTTGAATATTTATGTACCAAAATAAAAAAAAACTTGAATATTTAAGGGTGTATACGAAATTAAATAAGGCTGGATCTAGTCAAAGCCCAAGTTACTAATGAATAAGCCCAAAACAGCTAACTTTTTGGGCCTATCTAAATCATCCAAAACAACTTTAACTTTTTGGGTCTATCAATTTACCATAAATTATTTTGGAGAAAATTGTCTAAGATGCTCACTACTCACTAATTTTTCTTGGGAAGTGCTACGGTATTATTGGCTAAAAGCATTGTATTGGTACTATAGAGATTTTAACCAATAAAATTGTAAATTTTGTCTAAGTCAGCAAATTGGTCAAACATAATAGTTCCAACATGTCAAATTTTATGACACATGTTAAATGGCTATTGGACAACATATTTAATGTATTGGTACATGACTATTTTACCATTGTACCATAGAATTCACCATTTTTCTTGTCTTTAACACTCAAGTTTTCATGAAAAATGAATATTGATATTTTAGAGATTGGTCGGAATATAATTAAAATCTGATTATTGTTTCAAACAATTTTAAAATTTGAATTTGGTTAAGTAAATTTTGATGCTTACTTTTTTTTGACACAAATTTAGATGCTTACTAATTAATGAAATTGGGGAAGAATTAGTTTTGGGCCCGTTTATTATAAATTTAAAAAACATGATTTTCTTTCTTTGTAATTCATTTAAAATTTTTATAAACAGCATAAAAAATTATTTCGAACTCATTTGTCATCATAACATTTTTTTTTTCTTTTCTAAATTCTTTGTTAAAATATCTTTTTTACACATTGATGCACTATTAAAATTACCATTTTTTAAAAAATAAAGCAAAACGGGGACCTTTATCTCAAAGAAAACTCATTTAAGATTCTCTAATCACCAATAACTAAGTCTCTAGACTCTAGCTAATGTGAGGACCAAACGTCCAAAAGGCTGATGTGCACCCTATCCATTGCCTCTTTTTATCCACAAATTAAATCACAATCCAACCAAATGTAGTAAGACTTATAAACTACTACTATATGATCATGACATGTGAAATGAAAGTATACTATTAATTAAGAGCAATTGAAGTCACAAGCATGGTTGAAACTTTGTCTTCAATTGAGCCACAGGACAAGATGTAAAGAAACTCAGCTAATTAAGTTTACTTTGATTATGACCACAAACTTTTTTCCATTACCCAAAGACTCCGTGAATATATTGAAAATATCATACTCTCAAATGGCTATATACATTTGTTATTAATTTATCTAATTGTAATAGACATAGCTTTTGTAATGGGATTTAATTGCTACTCATCATCATCAAGTTCAAGTCATATACTCTATAGATCATATATTGGTTTAATTAGTTCTAAGCTAAGTCATGGCAAATACCTCTTGCCCCATTGAATTGGAGCCTAGGACCTTGAGTGAAGGGGAGATAACTCAAGCTAGGGTATCATTTATTTTTACTAATTTCATTTGGTTATATTTGGAGCCTCATGTTTTCAAAACGATATCCTAATATTGATCAATTTTTATGTTGATAATAATGTTTGTTCTTTCATGTAGGAACTAGCTGCAGAGGTTGTAGAAAAGTTGGAACCCAATGAAGCATCAGCTATCTTTGTTGAGGTGTGAAATGTGATTTTTTTAGCTTTATATAATTTTCATTAAAATGTTGTTAAATTATAATTTATTTTTTGAGAAAAATATAAACCAGAAGTTCATATTAAATAAATGAATTTTGATCTCTCTTCACTTACAAAATCCACAGCTTCTTATATTGTTATTTTGACAAAATCTTACAAGCCTAGTAGCTAGGACAATGGAAAAGAGTAGTTAAGAATTTACATTTTTTCGTTATTGTTTATATATTCCTAAGAAAAGTATAAAACCCTCCTTCAACATAGCTGATTCAAAGGTAAGATTATAAAATCCTCACCTAAGATCTCTAACAAAAACTATTTTTCAATAAATAAAAATGCCTCATATTCAGATAAGACAATCTCGTAAATAATATTTTTGTACTTAGACAAATGACAATAATTAGAAATTCATATGCACAAATTGTAGAAGGATCGGAATTTTAACCCTAATCATAAGTGTCCAATATAATAATTTTGACATTTTTTGCCAGTTGAACTAGAATTTATGAACTCTGTGTAATTAAATTCACATTAAATCTTTCTCATTATCACATTATGGAAAATTATTAGACCGACTATATGCTTAATTATTTATTGTTTTGCTTAGTTATCTACTAGCAATAACATAGTGTTTATTGATGTCAACGAAGGGGATTATTATGCATCCAATAAAAGAGGGGACACATATGGATGAAAATGAAAGCCAAATTGAGAAATTAATTGATATCTCGAAGAAGGCAGATAATATAATTCATGAGGAAGTTTGTCAATGTCAATGTCAATGCTCATGCTCTACAGATAGCCAAAGTTATACTATTACCTTAAAAGAGCCCCTTTCTGCACCATTTTGATTTCATATATGTCAGTTGTTCATGGAATTTTATGTTACATGCCAATAAAACTCTCTTTTTCTTTTTGTTGCCAATATTTCACCTTGCTAATAAAATAACTACAATTCTAAATTGTGTTGAAATACATTTTTTTTTTGTAGTTTTATATTTTTCAAAATAAAGGCATGATATCTGTTGGTTTTATTTCTGTCGTTAGTAGATCAATGTTTTAACTTTAAGTCTACGTCATGGTTTCAATCACGTATGTAACAACGTCGTAATCGAATTATACAATTTTGGCCATATTTATTAAAATAACATCAAATTTTATGTTACCTTTTAACAATTTCTCAAGTGTATGACTCAGATAACATTATTTCACGCCGCAAAAACTGCAATGTGTGTGGGAGCAATCATTACTGGTCCGAATTATGTCTTTTTATTATGTGTACATAAAATAAAGGTATGACGTATGTTGGTTTTATTTCCGTCATTAATGGATCGATGTTTTTACTTGAAGTCTACGCCATGGTTTCAATCATGTATGCAACAACATCGTAATCATATTGTACAATTTTGGCCATATTTAATAAAATAACATCAAATTTTATGTTACATTTTAACAATTTCTCAAGTGTATGACTCATATAACATTATTTCACGCCGCAAAAACTTCAATGTGCGTGGGAGCAATCATTACTGGTGTGGATTATGTCTTTTTATTATGTGTACATAAAATAAAGGTATGATGTCTGTTGGTTTTATTTCCGTGATTAGTGGATCGATGTTTTTACTTTAAGTCTACGCCATGATTTCAATCACGTATACAACAACATTGTAATCATATTATACAATTTTGGCCATATTTAATAAAATAACATCAAATTTTATGTTACATTTTAACAATTTCTCAAGTGTATGACTCAGATAACATTATTTCACGCCTCAAAAACTGCAATGTGCGTGGGAGCAATCATTACTGGTCCGGATTATGTCTTTTTATTATGTGTACATAATAAAGTTATTTGGGGAAGAGGGGGGGTGTGAAAAGTTAATTTCTCTTGTTAATTGATAACGGGTTTGCCTTGATAGTCTAGTTAATTGGACCGGTTTATTTTTTGGATAGAAAATATGACCCAATAAAATACTAGGACCGAGTAAGTTTACTATAGTTAGAACAAGAAATAACAGTTTTTTGTTTTATTTTTTGAATTTTTTTCGTCGAGATCAAAGTTTCTACCTCCGAATATAGTGATTATTTCTCTCATTGGATTTGAGACACTTCAATGAGTGGGTTAACTGATCAAGAGATTTAAATTGATAATAATAACAATTTTTGTAACTCAAAACACATAAAAAACTAATTCAAACATAAAAAAAACTTCCACCAATCGAGGTGCCTCCCATCTAACGAGAGATTAGTCACTGCGTTCGGCAGTGGATACCCCGGTCTCGACCAAAAAAACATTAAAAAACTTACACTCAGAAGTCTCTGCAATTGCGCGTAAAGGATACTTGGTTCAAACTAAAAAATAAAACATAAAGACTTAAATACACTTTTGATCCCCTATTTTATTTTTTTTAAACTTTTGATCCTTCTATTTCTTTTTTTCGACAACTTGATCCTTCTAATTTTTTTAAAAACTTTTGATCCTTCTATTTCTAAAATCAACTTTTTAGTCTCTTTATTTCGAAAATCAACATTTATTTTAGTCTCTTTTATTTTAATGATGTGGCAACCTTACTTGTTAATATTATAATGATGCGGCAAATGTGATTGGAAAATGATTGTTTTTCACGTCATTTCAAATTAAAACAAAAACAGTTGGATTAAATAAAATACAAATATTAAAATTAAATATGACTAAATTCTAGTAAAAAACAAAAAAGAAATTAATATCACTAAATTAATTTAAATTTTATTTGGAATACATACATACATGTGTACAAAATGATAGTGAAAGCAATCTCATATGACAACATCAACACACAAAATCCACCGTCACCATTTACTTTCTCTAACTCACTCTTTCACACCCTTCCTTTCATATAACAAACTTCACACATTTCACACATCACACATATTAGTATATTAGAGAAGAGATCATGGCCTTGAATGAGCAGAAAACAGCAGCATTAGAAAGCAGTGGCACAATAACAATGAGTGGTCCACTCATCGGAGCCACGGATAAAAGGCGGCGAAGAATGGAGGTGTTTCAGCTGATTCTTAGAGCTTTATGCCTAGGAACCTCTCTTGTTTCTCTGTCACTAATGATCACAGCCAAACAAAACGGCTATGTTACTATTATTCCCTTTGTTACTATTGATGTTAACTCCTACTGGTCTTTTTCTACATCTTTCGAGTAATTTTCTCTATTCCTTCATATTTTTCTTATGTTCTTTTCTCTTTTTTTCTTATGTTTATATTTTTTATTTATTTATGGATACAAAAAAAAAATGCATTTTGTGTTCTTGAACTAACTAAAAAACTCTTGTATGTTTTGTTGTTGAGACTTGAGAATAATGTGAATGAAATTAACTTAGAAAAAGTGAAGGAAATTTATGTAAATAATAATAATAATAATAATAAAATTTACACACTTTAAATAATAAATACGTGCCATAAAATGAAGAATTACTTGTTCATGTATATATAAATTCGTATCTTGGTCTATATCAAATCAAATGGTGTGCTATCAACTCCAATTGAATTTTTACTTTATTTTCTCATATTTTCTTTTTTTTTGCAATATTTTCTTGGTAATAATTACTACTACCAAACAAGATTCGTGAGAATTTGTTTTACTTTTTTAATTTTTTTTTAATACTAGTAGTTTTGTTAGGATTGTTTGGATTTTTTTAACAAATGGGTTATGGACAAATTTGATTTGACCGTAAAATGTGGGAATGGGAACCATGGAGGTGTGTGAAAAGTCATCATAACATACATATGAATGAACAGTCCAAAGCCCGTGATCGAATCTCTCATTTTTTTTATGATTCTATATTTCTTCCTTTCTCTTTCAACTTTATTTTTAATACGTTTGCTTTGTTTGTCTCTTTGTCTTGTGTGTCTTTATAGAATCTAGTAAAATATTACTCCCTCAATCCAAAAATAAGTATGTATAAGAGTTCACCATCGTACATTATTCACATAAATTATTTTGATTGTATTTATTTATTAATATATAAATATAAATATAAATATTAGTATTTAAGATATTGTTTGATTTGTCTCAATGATTATTTTTAAGATATATATTTTTTATAATTCTCAAATTCTATTCACAGTTAGATATAAGTTCAACCATTAACCTTAACAATATATAGATTTTTATTTTTTATTTTTTATATTACAAGGCCTCAAATTATAATTAAGGTTTGGAAACAGAGTATTGGTTCAATTTTGTAAACTCAAGTTGAATGTAACACATGGTTTTTGTGTTGGGTAGATTTCTTGTTGTGGTTTCTGTGGCTGTTGCTGCTCATTCATTGCTGCAACTACTCATTGGCATATCAAGATTTCTTAGAGCATCTTCTGTGATTGCTTCTAAAAAGCATGCATGGCTTATTTTTGCTGGTGATCAGGTACATATATATAACACAGAAATTTTATTTTGACACAAATGTAACGCGCACACACGATATATGTTCACTCCTTATTACATGATCGTCACGGTTTAAGTAAGTTATAAGTAACCGTTAAAAAAAAGTAAGTTATAAGTAGTTAATTATATTTAGTAGTGGTTTGGTTTGAATTCTGCATCTTAAAATGACAATTGCTAAATTCTTACCATCGAGCTAATATCTCAAGTGTTACATATTATTGTAAATGATTAACCATATAATAAACTAATTAACCAAATATTGTGATCATCACTTTGTAAATATATGTGCTACTTTTATGGTGAAATTGCAGGTATTTGCTTATGCATTGATGAGTGCAGGATCAGCTGCATCTGGAGCATCCGATCTGAATCGCACAGGAATCAGACATACACCTTTTCCAAATTTTTGCAAGACTTTGCAAAATTTCTGTGTCCATGTTGCCATCTCAATAGTCTTCAATTTCATCAGCTGTTTTTTGCTTACTACATCTGTTGTCCATGATGTAATATGGCTCTCACAACATTGAATTTCCTTACAAATTATGTAAACTATATCTGCCATACAATGATCCTTATCCTTTGATTACTACCTTGTGATATGTGAATGTTTAATGTATTGTATGTATGATATTAATTATGAAGGAATAATATTTCTATGAAGGATCTTAGAATTAAATTTTTAACAAGTATGTTCCACTTTCTCATGAATCTAAACTAAAGTCAGGTTCAATTGCATTTTTCATCTATTGCAAATTTGCAGGTGTCGGAAATAATTTTGTTCACCCCACAAAAAAAACTCCGAAACTAGATCTTCGGATCGGACAAAAAAATATTTTTGATGAAAAGTATACATTTGAACGACACAAAAACTTTAACTTTTCAATTTGATAAATTATATATATTTTTAAAATTTTTAATTAATTATTTGTTGAAGTGGTTGGTATCATCAAAAGAAAAGCATTGATCAAAGACTTAGCTGCTGCATATCATGTTGAATGCTTTCATTACTGTCAAGAGCTTTTGGAACAAATGGGAAGAGGTTACATTCAAATCTATTCTTTATTACATTTATTTTCATTGTTTTCATGTCTTGTTTGGATAAACAACTTAATTAAGCACTTATTACATAAGCATGTTACATATAAGTACTTATGTACAATAATAATCTAATGATAATATAAAGTTAATTTATTTTCATATAAGTTTTAAGATATTTTCATAAGCAATCCTTGAGAGCTTGGTGAAAACAACTTATGGACATGCCACAAGTTTTTGCAGAGCTCTTTCAAATAGTCTCACAAGTGCTTATGCAAGTAAATTAACTCAAATAAAGCAATCCAAACATGATGTATGTTCAGGCCCGGTCATGTGGAGTGTGCCGGGTTAGCCACCGCGCAGGGCCTCAAAAAGTTAGAGGTCTCTAAATATTTATATATATATCTATTAAAATTTATATATATGTATAAAAAAAAATTCCTTATTATTTAAAAATATTATTTTTTGCTTAAAATAAATAAATTTAGTAGACACATTTTTAATTCAATAAATAATTTTGCGGTCTATTGTAAAAAGAAGAAGCTAAGTAACACCACATAAAAAATGTAAACTAATAGTGTTTTGTAGTTATAATAAAATTATAGATTCATTTTTAAGCATAAAATTTTCTCAAAGGAAATTGATGTATTTGTTTAAAAATTGGACTAGATACATCAACTTACTTTGGTTGACCAATTTTACATTATATTTTGGGACGTAGAGAGTATTAATTAAGGTTACTAAAAATTGTGTTTAACTCAGGGCAAGGGAAATTGCATTTTATTGACTAAATTTTTAGTCATTGGGCGACTTGACCAAAATAAAACAATATGTTGCGTGCAATAAAGATGAGACCCTATTGATATATATATATATATATATATATATATATTAAACTTTTTGAAACATATAAATTATTTTCTTAACATAATAATTGCATATAGAATTTTATTGACTATTCCGGTCATAGTTTTCTCAAGAAAATGATTCGCTTTATATAAGTCATGAGGTATTAATTCGTATATGAATCTTTTGTTATTTACAATTTTTTTTATGTTATTTGTAATTTAATTTAAAATAGGTTATTGTTAAAAAAAATTGACAATTTTTTATTAACGGTCTATTTTTAATTTTGGAACAAAACATCGGAATACTCCGGGCCAGCTTTGTGTAAGTTGTTAGTATTTTGGTGGTATTAATTAGGAACGAAGAGGGTAATGCTTGATTGATACACATCCCTTAGAATCACATCACCTTCGATATGTTGTGTGAAGTGTGGTGGAATGAAATAAGACAAAATACAGGTTTTATATATTCCTCATGATTTTAAGCCCCTTCTCTTAGACTATGCTCCTTATATTTGTAATCAAACCTTGTTCATCAAACTTCGAAATGCAAAGAGGTTACATTCAAATCCATTGTTTTCTTTCTATTTAATATATATGTGACATTTATTTTCATTGATTTCATAAAGTCATGAGGTTGTGGATAAATAGCTTAATTAAGTGCTTATGAATATATTTATAATTATAATTAAGCTATTTATATAATAAAAGATAATATAAAGTCAAATTGTTTTCAAATTGTTAAGTTATATGAAAGGTCAATTTGGTAAATGGCAAAGGTATGAAACTAATTTATTTATTTTACCAATAATATTAAAACCATTAGAAGCTAAATATTTAACGAGGAACGTAAACAACAGTCATGTTGATGAGAGGAGAGCAATGTGACCACACTAAACATGATTCTAGCTAGCTTCTCTCATAGTCTCATTGGAAGGTATTAATTCACATAAATTATTCTCTAAACTATTACTAATTTTAATTTAGTGTTCTGTATGTTAATGCTTCAAAGTTTTACAAATATGTAGAAAATCGTATAATTTATAATGTTTGATTAATTCTTCATTCTTTTAGTGATGATGCTAGCGTTAATTGTTGTCTCAGCTACATAAATTTCTAGTGTTAAAATTTGTTTTCAATGTTTTTAGATTTAGGAGAAATAAAAAAAAAAACTATATATTGATTGTTTGAAAGAGTTTTATGCGTGTTAGGCTGTAAATTATTCAACTTCATATTAGTCGGCAATTTCACGCGTTCACGTCATCAACACATTATTGGTTGGTGGATTGAGATCGGATATTCTGGATTTTGATGTTGATTTTGTAAGAAATTTTTTTAAAATATGGAGCTTGAATTATAGACCGTTTAATATCGACTCAAATGCTACTGATGTACTAATTGTGTGAATTGATGAATGAACGCATTTTGGAAGATGTTTTAAGAGCACTTCTTTAAGATATTTTAGTATCTTAATTAGAACTCTTGAATTCAAATTCAGCTTTGGGAGTACTCCTTATAGTCCAATCCAATCCAAGGAATCGGTAAGTTTTGATTTCCAAAAAAAGTTAATAGAAATAACAACTCTTACCCTATGTTTGGTGGTGAGGAGAAACTAATTAAAAAGAGAGAAAGAGATGAGAAAGATTATAAGAAGAGAGAAGTATGAGAGAAATAAAGTTGATTTGATATTTTTTTTTTTGACATGTTGATTCGATTGATATATGAGAAAGAGATGTAGTATTTAATTTTTAAAATGACAAAAATATCCCTTAATCTTTTTTTCTTTTTTTTTAAACAAAATTATCTCTATATATATCCAGTTTTATATTATTTAAATTGTATTCCATTCTATCTATATATTCGTTGATATTGCTAAATTATAATTTTAGTTAAATTAACTTTTATTCTAATTAATTTTTTAAATTAACATAATTCGTTTATTTGAATTTTATTTTATTATTTATTTTTTTGAATCAAAAGAGAGATTATATTAATCAAAAGATTCTAATACAATTTGGGCTTCAATATGAATTGGGCACTTCATCAATCCAAATTTTAATGGGTTCTAGCAGAGCCAATTGGGCAAGGCAATGAGCCATAAGTTGTTACCTAATGCTGTGAAAGATACAACCAGATCGAGTAAGACCTCTGTGTCTCACAAATCACAATGACCGTTTAGAATTTGTTTGTTTGGTGTGGATTGGACATATATGATTTTAAATTGAAGTTTTTTTTTTTGTTTCGTTTAGAATTTGTTTTATTTGGTGTCTCAACAAATGTACAACAAGAGTCAAGAAATCAACAACCAACAAGTCGATACAAATCAAATGCCCAAACACAACAAAGGGTTCACCTACCAACTATGTAGATTAACCCCATCCTCTCATTCTTGGATACTGAGTCCTCAACCACAAAAAAAAATACCGCTTGATTAAATCCAACAAAAGAGGAGCCTATTGCGCTTAATACAATTTAAAATGAGCCTATTGCGCTTAATACAATTTAAAATGACTTTAATAGAAATTGACTTTAAAAGAGGAGACAATTAAGCTTTATACAATTTACATGGAATTATATTTGAGGCCTTTACATCAAGTCCAACAAATGAGGTTAATAATTTAAATTGACTTTAAAAAAAAAATTGTATTATCCTATACCAGTTTACGGGCCAAGTCACTCAAGCAAGAGGACTTTGAAACAATTTGAACCAAAAAAAGGCCTCAAATTTTTTTATTTGGTTTTTTTTTTGAAGGTAAAAGACTTATAGCATTCCATTAATTAATAAGTGTTCAATACAATGAGGTATGTCTACCAAGATTTTGAGACTAGCTATACATGTGGTCGCCTTCGCTAAACTATGAGTAACCTCATTTGCTTGTCGCCGAATAAACTCAACACTAGAGTTATTATAAAAACAGAAAAAAGCCGTCTACAATGCGAAATAATATCTCCAAACTCCGTATTATCACACTTGTTGGAATGAAAATTATCCACCACAACCTTTGAGTCGAGCTCAAAATCAACAGGTCCTAAATTCAATTCATGCACCCATTGGAGAGCCGAGAGTAGTCCAAGAGATTCGCCAATTTGCACATCGCATAAAGGTGTAAACTGCTCGTATTTTGCCAAAACATAAACACCATCCTCATTTCTAAGGCATATACCAATACCAACTCTATTATTTTGCGACGAGAATGCAGCATCAATATTGCATTTTATACGCCCCTTTGACGGTTTCTCCCACTTGCTAACATGTGTATCCTACTGATCTGAAACACCCGTCCTGGTGGTTTGCACAGCTCTCCACTCCTGCAACATATTATATGCTCTCATAAACACAAAATCATATGCATCTCTAACCTCCTTCCATATAATATTATTCCTTTGCTTCCATATGCTCCATATGATGCAGGCCAAAAGAGAGGAATCATTTGCATTAAGTTGTTGCAACAAATAAAATATCAACTCAGATGCCTCGTGAAAATTTTGCATAGCTGAGCCGATTAAATGATTGAAGCTACACATACTCCACACATTCCTGCTACTTGGACAATCATAAAACACATGATAACTGTCCTCTTCATGATTACAACATAAAGCACACACAGTTGTGCAATTCACGCCCCTACTTTGAAGATTAACACGAGTCGGAACACAACGGCGACAAATACGCCATATCATATTCTTAATACTCGGAGGAGCTTTAATCTTCCAAAGCAAATTCCACTGACCACTCATTTTTAAGTGTGAAGTATCTAATAATTCTTGAACATAGAGCCGATAGGCACTTCTTACAGAATACATACCATCTTTCTCTACACGCCAAATACGTTTGTCCTCTAACACCGAATTGTACAAAGGAGTGGACAAAATTTTGGCTACACAATTTGGCTCAAACATTGTTGTTATAAGAGACTCATTCCATCTCTTATTCTCCGATGTAATGATATCAGCTACAATAAGGCTAGCTTCGTGAAGCAGATTAAATTGTTGCATACATAAAGCTGAAGAATCACAAAACCAATTCTCATTGAATAGAGGAATATTTTGATTGTCGCCTATCCTCCATCTACTACCTGCTTTTAGAATAAATTTGGAGTTACAAATACTCCTCCAGACAAAGCTAGGATTGTGACCCAAATTAGAGCCAAAGAACTCACAATGAGGAAAATATCTTGCTTTGGAGATTTTTGAAATAAGTAGGTTTGGATTAGACATAACACGCCAACCTTGTTTCCCTAACATTGCAAGATTGAAAGCAATAAGATTTTTGAAACCCATTCCACCGTCATTCTTATGCATTGAGAGTTTGTACCAAGACATCCAATGAATACCTTTATTACGCGCTGCTGAGTGACCCCACCAAAAAGAGTTCATCATTTTTTCAATTTCATCACAAAGGGAGGAAGGAATAGTGAAAATGCTCATGAAATAAGTCGGTATAGATTGTAGTACTGACTTAATCAAGACTTCACGCCTAGCCTTTGACAAACCTTTACTACTCCAAGAATTGATCTTCTTCCATACTCTATCCTTGATAAAATTAAAAGTATCCTTTTTACTACGCCCGATCATAGACGGTAACCCCAAATATTTTCCGGTACCAAGGACAGAATGAACACCAAGGCAATCAACAATAGAAGTTTGCACACTAGAAAGAACATTTCGCCTACAGAAGATTTCTGATTTTTGAAAATTTATAGATTGGCCTGACGCCGCTTCATATGTAGTTAAAATATTCTTCATCACCTCAGTTTCAACAATGTTGGCTTTGAAAAATAAGAAACAATCATCTGCAAATAAGAGGTGAGAAATAATAGGTGCATTACGACAAATTTTAACACCATGAATATCACCACAAGCCTCTGCACGTCTGATAAGAGCCGAGAGCCCCTCTGCACAAATAATAAAGAGATAAAGGGAAAGTGGATCACCCTGTCGGAGTCCTCTACTCGGGATAATGGGATCAACCACATTATCATTAACTAGAACAAAATAGTCAGCAGTTTCCACACACATCATAATCCACTTAATCCACTGCGAACAAAAACCCATTTTTAGCATAATTCCACGGAGATAATCCCAATCAATTCTATCATACGCTTTACCGATGTCTAGTTTAAGCACTACATCCCCTATTTTTCCTCTTAATTTTGATTTCATATAGTGCACCACCTCTATAGCTACCATCGCATTATCCAAAATCGACCTTCCGGGAACGAAAGCGGATTGATTATCAGAGATACATTTACTCAATATGATCTTCAACCTGTTTGCCAAAACTTTTGCAACTAATTTATAAATCACATTACATAGAGCAATTGGTCGCCAATCCTTCATAGAAGTTTGTGAGTCCCCATTAGGAATAGGGGCAATGTTGGTAAGAGTTAGAGTGGATGGAAAAGAACCTGTTTCTAGCCACATGCAACATTCATTAAAAATATCTTGACCACAATATGCCAAAAATGTTGGAAAAAACCTGGGCTAAAACCATCAGGTCCGGGGCATTTATCTGGATTCATAGAGAACATGGCTTCTTTAAACTCCTCCATAGTGAAAGACTTAGTCAACATAATGTTGTCTTTCGACGATATAGACCGTTCAACGATACTAACAACAGGATCAATAATACTATCTTGCTTATTGAAAATATCAACAAAATAAGCACGAGCTACTTCACTTAAGTCTTCATCTTTTGTAACCAAATTACCTGAAGGATCCAAAAGAGAATTTATACGGTTAACTTTTCGCCTAGAAGTGGCTGCAGCATGAAAGAACTTGGTATTAAGATCACCATCTCGTAACCAATGAGACTTTGGCTCGTTGACGCCAGTAAGTATCTTCTTGAACAAGTAAATGAGCCATACGCTTCCTTAATGCATTAAATAAATTCACATTATCGGATGTCACTTGACTTCGGATGCGATCAATTTTCTTTCGACAAATATCAATATCACGCTTAAGATGGTTAAAATGATTCCTGTTCCAAGAAATAAGGTCTGAAGCACACAAATCCAGCTTATTTGGTTATAAATATATAATACTGCAATTAAATTTTAAGTATTTCTATAGTTAAATACTCCGTCCGTCTCAAAACTATTGTCCTTTTAGTTTTTTAGTTTTGATCCAAAGTTAATGTTAGTACCATTTATACCTTTACAAATATTTAAGCATTAATTAAATATATTTTCTCTTTCTTAAAGAAATTAGAGTAAAAGAAACTTAATTTATTAATCTTTGATATTTCTTAATTCATGTGCATAACTCTAAAATGACAGTAGTTTTGGGACTAAAAAATATGTAAAATTGAAGGTCCTGGATTCTATTATTTGTTAGACATAAGTTCAACCATTAACTTTAACAATATTTAAACTTTCTATTATTTTTTATAAAATATTATTTAATTTTTGTATTACAAGGCCTAAATTTTTTTGTTTGTTTCAAGCTCTATGTTGGGTCGACCCTCGTATTATCTACTCTAATTATAATTAAGGTTTGGAAACAGAGTATTGGTTCAATTTTGTAAACTCAAGTTATATATGTACCAAAAAAAATACTCAGAACGTACCAAAAATTTTTGTAAACTCAAGTTGATCTCTCTTCTTTTAAAAAATCCATAGCTTCTTATATTTTGCCAAAATCTTACAAGCCTAGCTAGGACAATGGAAAAGAGTAGTTAAGAATTTATGTTTTTTTGTTGTTGTCCTTAGAAAAGTATAGCTATAAAACTCTCCTTCAACGGAGCTGATTCAAAGGTAAGATTATAAAATACTCACCTTAGACCTCTAACAAAAAACTATTTTCAATAAATAAAAATATCTCATATTCGAACAACAAATGTCTCCTATAATAATTACTACAACAAAATGACAAATTATTGGAAACTCGTACAATCATACATATAACGTAGAAGGATATGAATTTGAACCCTGATCATAAAAATCAGACCTAAAAAATTTGGTATTTTGTACCAGTTAAATCTTATAATAAAAATTAGTTTGATATTTCTTATTATCACATTATGGAAAATTATTAGACCGACTATATGCAAAATTATTTATTGTTGTGCTTAGTTATCTATAGTAATGAAAAAATGTTTATTAGCATCCAATGAGGAGGAGACACATATGGATGAAAATGAAAGCCAAATTGAGTCACAAAGAAGGCAGAGACTATCATCACTCATGAATGAGAAAGTTTGTCAATGATAATGCTCTCAGCTAAAAAGAGCCTCTTTTGTTTTTGCACCATTTTGATTTTGTGAGCTGTTCATGGAATTTTTTGTTACATGCCAATAAACCTCTCTCTTTTTTGTTTTGCCAATATTGTAATTTCGCCAGGAAAAGAGGAGACAGGTCGAGTGGGGTCGGGTCCTTAATTACATCATTTTTCCTTTTGTCTGTTTTTGGAGAGAGAGAGTAGTGCGGGTACACAGCTAACGGTTTGTTATGTCTGCTACCACCACTCTCCATTCACCACCACTACTAGTACTATCACCAGTCACCACGCTCATGTTTTTCTCTTTTTTGTCTTTTCTAATTTTAATTACCCCTCCCCTCTCTCATCACGATCACATGCACCAGGCTATAAATACGTACCTTCTTTTCTTTACATGCACCAGGCTATAAATACGTACCTTCTTTTCTTTTCAATATAATCTTCATCTGATTATATATATATATATATATATATATATATATATATATATATATATATGTCATCATACCAAGAGGCGAGAACGTTTTAGTGTATGATTCCATCTCCATAGTGATCATTAATTTACTATATGTATATACCTATGCCAGAATTAAAAATACATGCAAACATGTTTCAAGCAAGTTTCACATATTAAAATTAAATCTAGGCATCACATATGTCATATTATCATCCCTACATATCATAACAAACATGTTTCAAGAAACTGAAATTTACAAACAAAATTTTCTTTTGTAACAAAAAGTTTTACAACATCTACCTGTTACTCTATTCCTAATGACAACCATTCGAAATATAAAATTGTTAATAGTATAAATCATTACTAAAAATATTTTCTATATGTTGTAACATGTCCTAGCTGGCGTCCCAATCTGAATGAAAATATATGTCTCTATGTGTATAGCATGTCGTCACCAATAATTATGTGACACACCGAAGGGTATACCGTTTAAGATCTTTGATTTTGTTTCGAATTTGGAACTATGTGATTAGAAAATGTCAAATACATCAATATAATTATTTATACATGATATGTTTGAAAGTCCAAAAGCTTTAAGACTCAATATATAGAATGGGGGGAAGAATTAGACCAAGCACAGATAAATTATTACCAAGTCTTGTGACCGTGTCCACCATTTACTTATTTATTTTAATTATAAACCAATGCATGTATATGCTTAATTCTTTGAGGTAATTGAGATATATCTTAAATATTTATTACTTGTGGTGTCATATATATAATTGAGGTAACTTTTGCATTAGATAAAAGAGAACGGAGAAGAGGGAATTGTTTGAATGTATGTTTTAATAACGTGGTGAAAGTAAGTAAATATATTATCATCAATTAGGATCCTTAAACTTAAGGGGTGTGGTTGAGCGGCATGGGGCTCATCCTTCCTTAACCAAGGGTTGAGGGTTCGATCCTCACCTTGGGTATGGGAGGAGCTTTAAATTTTTGGGCCAGTTATCCCACCCTTTGAGGTGCCTCAAATCTAGCGAGGGAATAGTCACTGCGTTCGGCGGTGGATACCCCGATCTCGACAAAAAAAAAAGGATCCTTAAGAGTATAAGGTGTGCCGAAAAGAAATTCAAAAGAGAATCAGTTTACAACTCTGCTTTATAGCACAAAAAATACAATTTAGTCAATGCCCAAACAAACAAAAAGGTTCGACCACAACATATAGGAGTTCAAACCAAGATTAATATTATAAGGTTTCAACCACCATAACAAATGCAATTTAACCTTTTCTGACATCTGATGAATAGTACTTGCCTGCGTCTTGAACACCCTATTGTTTCGCTCATTCCACAAGACCCAAACACAACATAACCAAGTGAGTTGCAAGAAAGACCGACGAACTCGCATACCACCAAAAGACTGAACGAACTAGAACAGTCCGAAGAGCTCGAACATTAGCCCAACTTTTAACACCCAGCCAACTGAAGGTGAGAGGTGAAAGCAAGTCAATGGAATGTGTGTGAAACAAATAATTGTAATATCAAAAAATTGATCAAGTGCTAAAAAGACAAATTTTAAATTTAAAGATTTTGAATTCGAGTTTATTTCTCTAATAATTCTTTTTAATTCGAAGGTCATTCATGTTCTGGACTAAAGTATTATCCCTTCACTCTAAAAAATTTCTTTACCAAAAATAAAAATTAGTAGTTGTAATTTTTGGTTGGAAGCAACTTGTTACCAATAACGTATTTCATGGTTGGAAGTTGTTGTTTGGTGCTAATTAAGGTAGGTAAGGTATACAACTTGAATTTGAAAGTTTTTGAAGGTGAACTGCTAATCACTTGCTTACAATGTTTACTAGCTCTAGTAACTCAACTGCTAATCGTTTTATTTTATTTTACTTTAATATATCTCGTAAGAGTATTTTTTATGTACTTCTAGAGGGTGTCAACATAGTTGGGATGCTTTAGATGTCACATTTATACTCTTGTGGCCTTTATATAAAAAAAAAACTCAACTGCTAATCCTTATATTTGTTCTTTTTTATTTATTAATCTTTTAATTGCAGAATTGGAGAAAATAACTCCAACTAGTTTAAAGTCCAATTCAGACTTAAATTAAATAAAGTATGACTAATAATTATTTCATTCAAAAATTAACTCAAGTTCTCCAAAAATTTATCCTGACGAAGCTTATTAATCACGTGATCATTTTGTTAAATGACACTTATAATGGAATGAAGACTTGTTTTTAAAGCTTAATGCAACATTAATTATTAATTTGGCACATTTGAATTTCAACATCAATGTTTTGTAAGTGTATATGCTCTCAGCTAAAAGAGCCTATTTTTTTCTGTACCATTTTGATTTTGTGAGCTGTTTATGTTACATGCCAATAAACCTCTCTTTTTTGTTTTGCCAATATATTGTAATTTTGCCAGAAAAGAGGAGACAGTTGGAGTGTGGTTGGGTCCTTAATTCAGAAGAGAGAGAGAGAATATTACGGCTACAGAGCTGGGAGGGTGGGAGTGAGTTGTGTGAAGAACGGTTTTATTATGTCTGCTCTGCTCTCTGCTCTTTTTTCTGATCGCAATATCACCATTCACCACCACCACCACCACCACCACCACTACTACTAGTAGTACTATCACCGCGGATGTTTCTCTTTTTTGTTTTTCCTAATTTTAATTACCCTCTCTCATCACGTGCAGCCGGGCCCGCTATAAATACGCACCTTCTTTTATTTTCTTTTCTATATAATCCTCATCATATACATAATCATATATATCATCATACTAAGAGGCAAGAACGTTTTAGTGTATGATTCCATCTCCATATTGATCATTAATTCACCATATATTATATTATTATATTATATACATGTGCTAGAATTTAAAATACATGCAAACATGTTTCAAGCAAATTTCACATATGAAAATTAAATCTAAACATCACATATGTCATATTATCATCACCGCATATCATAACAAACATGTTCCAAACAACAACAAAAATATATTTTGTAAAAAAATAACTTATTTTGTCAAAAAAATAAATATTAATCTATAGTATATATATATATATATAATTCTGCGGGCTATCGGACAACCGCGACCCATATACAGATAAACCCATATTTTAAACGGGTGTGAACGGGTGAACTAAAAAATCTAAATAAAATTTCAGGTAAATATTTTAAACTCAAAATCTTATATTTTACGAGTTTGGCGGACAGACTCGAACGTGTTAGCCTATTTTGATAGCACGTGGTGACCCATATGAGACATATTTTTGCTGATAATACTCTTTGAAGTTGGAATGGTCATAGAAAAGAATATTATGTAAGGTCAGTTTAGTATTAGAAAGTGTAGCTCGAATATTATTGGAGTGATATAAGTTCAAACTCAAAGTTTCATTTTTCTTCATATTTCATCCAAATTCTCGAGTAGCCACTATTTATTTTGTTACTCGTAGACAAAAGGCATACACAATTGTACAAAATAAAAGTGTAATATAGAGGGGTAAACTTGACTACTTTGTGTACATAACACAAATTATCAGAAATGTGGACCACATATCCAAATCCATCTTGCATGGACAGACACCTTGAAAATATGGCAGGTAGGCAGGCGGCCAGGCAACAATCTCAGTTTCCTTAATTTGTAAAACACTATCCTCCAATGCAATTCCTATTTCTCCTAGCTAGATATCCATTTGCTTCATATGTGTATACTTATGTGTCTTATACATTTCAAATTTTATTTTTATCTCTAAAGTAATTCTTTTGTCTAGTATATGTTCGTTCCTATCCTTTTCTCAATCTTTTACTATATTTCACATTGATAGTGTGGTTTAATTTTTCATTTTTTTTTAATATTACTTTCGTTCAAATAAAGGTGGGAAAAGAGGATATATTTATTAATGAAACATATACTAATGACGGAGTATTTTACAATTATTTTTGAGGAGATTCAAACTCAACACCTTAATAAAATATATTTTTTTAATTTATTTTTCTTTTCTTTATTTTATTTTATTTTTAAGCTCCATACTTATTACAACAAATTTTCTAAAGTACCTCATAAATATACAAAATAAGTAGTCTTCAACACGGGATGAATCAATACAAATTAATAAGTCTTTACCAATAAAATACGAATTAATAAGTCTAGTAATTGTCCCTACCAATTACAAATGAAAATGGAAACATTATTCACCGTCTTACAAAGTGACGGATCGTTGAAAGAAGATAATAATTGAATATTATCTACTTTCATCTCATTGACAACAATGTAAAAAATAATAACATAACAAAAAAAATGGAGGAAATGAGTGTTCATGGTGCGATTTGATTTCCTTTTTATCAAAAAAATGTCATCTGCAAGGTTAAAACACACGTGATTCATATTAGTTTCCCCTAATGCCAATTTTTCATGATTGAATCTTGATTCACATTGCTTCACATAAAATAGTATTTTTGAGAACTCTACTTCACATAAAATAATATATGCCGGAGAATACTCGCTATCAATATTTACATGATCAAAGAAAATACAAATTTATCTTTTTCCTGACCAAAAAAAATAAAAGAAAATACTAATTTTTTCCAAGTTAGTGTGCATGGTTAGCTCAATAATAGTCAATGTTAATTTAATGTATGTGTAGTTTATAATCATGTTTTAATATAGGTAAAGTCTACTCTACCTCTTCATAATTTGGGGTATTTATTGATATTTTAACTCTAACTAACTGTGACATTTTTTACGAGCCTAATGATTTCTAATAACATGACATATGTTGACATGATTAATTATTTAAAGCTAATAGCTTGAGAATGTCTAGTGACTACGTGAATAGGGAAAATTGCAAAACAAATCAATTAGTGACCATGTGGAATATACAAACAAAGTTGCTTCTTTTCTCACAACAAAAACCTGGAATATACAAACAAAGTTGCTTCTTTTCTCACAACAAAAACCTTTTTGGCTTCTCTCACCTGATTGGCTCATTGCCTCAAAGAAGATGGTGCCCACAAAATCAGAGAAAATGGACAATCAAAGGCAAAGAAAGTGATATTAAAGAATATTTTAATTTTGCATAAATGGTACTAGTACTTGTTATCCGCCCACTATACACCTAACAAAGTTTTAGTCTAGTATAAAAGAGCACTACCTCATACTCTTCTCTTCACTAAGTAGAGTGAAAAACCAAAATCAGTAAGTTTATTTATTCTTTCTTCTTTGTTATGTAGCCGCCTCTCTACTCTGTTCATCTCTCTGCTATTTATTTTTCTTCTTTCTTTCTTCTTTCATTATTTCAATCATGATGCACAACGTAGCCCCTTGCATCTTCAAGTTTAGTTGCAAGGAAATTACGAGAAGGTTTTATATGTGCAAAATTTATTCATGGCAATTCAAAATCATGCTTTTGGGTGTAGATCTAAGTTTTTCATCACCCTTTATGCATTTTTTGTTTTCAAATTGCCAAATACTATATAGTCCTTCTTTACTATTTGTTTTGGTTTCTGTTAGCTTATATTTTCTGTTAGCTTATGTTTTATTTTCTGTTAACTTGCAGCAATAATGAATATTCTTCCTGTCACCAATACTCCAACAACGGGAACATTGGATCATCCGTCGATAAGCGATCGAGAAAGGATAAAAAATGTTGCTACCCTTCTACAACATATGCTTTTGGTGCTTGGGAGCACCTATGTTGTCCAAACTCAACCTCTTTACGATGCTCAACCACTTCTCTATGGAGTTATTTATCTATGTGCAGTTGGGCTTTATACAACTCTCTTAGCAATTACAATCTGCCAACCTCCAGTTAATGAAAGTGTTTTGAAATGCTTATTTCTTATGTTGGTCATGGGCACCATGACGTCCATAATTGCATATTTGACCAACAAATGGATTGGTATTGGATCCATAGTGATTTGGTTAGTTGCAATTGCTGTTGTTGTGATAGAATCAAAACAAGAACTGAAAAAACAACACCACCAGTTCATAAGACCTTTTGCTCATAAACCTGCTTATATAATCATCTCTAATTTGACTTACTTGCTCTTTGTGATCGCTAAAGTTATCTTCAACATCTTCACTCTTTTGCTTGGACTTATCTGCTGGATCATCTTAGCTTGTACTAAACATCCACTCAACTGGCTAATGAGTCTTTTCTGCCCTGTAGTTTCAGTGGGTTCAGCAGTGTTGTCGTATAGTAGAAGCTCCTATGTTGGAAGAAGACACTCAATTCCTCTCTGAGTGCCTAATATCTAGCTCCTTCTTCTTCCTATATTTGCATGATAGAGAGTTAGTTAGACTATTTAATTAATCAAATACTTCAAGTATTATTAAGTTATATGTAATATTTATCGTTATTGTCGGTTGAACTTCTATATGAAATCATTAAGTTTTTTAGTCTATGGGCATTTTAGGCCTTTTTATATTATTATCTAATTAGTAGTAGTATTTTAAATATTGTCTTTGAGACACATTGTAGTAACTAAAATCAGTCAATGAAATGTTTAATTTCTTTATTTTAATGTTTCCTTTATTGATTTCATTTATCCTTCCTTGCAAACAACAACATTAAAAACAGAACTAATTGAAAAATGAGAAAAAATCGACGAAGATGAAAATTGTTACAGTGATTGATTTAAGAAGCTTGCACCTTTTCTAAATTTTTTTAATGTTCATTTTAAGTGGAGTTTGAGTTGAGTTTTTTTTTGTAGTGATTTTTGGTAAAAGGTATTGTTTTCTCATGCTCAATTTATTGATTTATATGTACTGACTCTGTTACACACTTACACTCAACTCATAAATCAATAAATTCTAGTGGACAATTGCATAAAAAATCAAATAATTGGTCACCAGAAAATAAGTTTCATTTGTCTTAGTTTTTATGACGATTCATTTGCTAACTGGTCACCACAAATTAGTGAACCTTGTCTTGTGATGGAATTATATTTTGGTCAAAGAAATGTATTATTTCACTCCTTAATTATATTTTTTTACCCTTTTATGTGTTATTAATCGTTAGTTGGTTCAATGATGATTAATGCTAAATTTAATAGTGATCAAAATTGTACGTTAGCGTACGTGCAATGGTCAAATGAAATCTTATATTTAAGGACAAAAATAGTATTTCTTAATAAAATGACTCTTATATTTGAACATCCTATAACTCTATTTCTATCATACTCGTATTACCAATATATCACATCTATTATATTTTATTCTTTATTTTTTAAGTGTAAATTTAGAATAATTTTTTAAATTTCATTTAAATGTCATTTTGATTAGGGGTGGGAATAGGTCAGGCCGGCCTATATGGGCCTATGGCCTAGTCTATGTAGGTTCAGGCCAGGCCATGCCGTTTTCTTAAATAGAGCATGCCTAGACTTTTTTATAAGCCTATTTAACAAAATAGGCCAGACTTAGACTTTTAAAAAAACCTTTGAAGCCTTATAGGCCGGCCTATATTTACATATCCTTAAAACCTATATTTTTTATTTAATAGTTTTGTTTTTTAAAAATATATATATATATATATTCCCACACAAAATAGAAACTTACGTTTAGACTTTTAAACTTCTTGGTATCAATTCATTCACGCCAAAGTCTCAAAGAGAAACCCTAACACACCTTTCTCTCTTCCTCTACCACCGTCCACCATCATTCTTTTGCTCTCCTGTGGTCGTTCGGTCTCCCTCTGAAATTTGGACTTGAAGATTTAAATATGTTTGAATTCCAATATGTTTGTAATGTGTTGTGAAGTTTATTTTTTAAAATTTGAGAGTTTTTTTTTTAAATAGGCTTTAAGACCTATTTAGCATAATAAAAAAAATACATCGACCTCAATGTAATGTAGACTTTTAAATAGGCTTTCATGCTAGGCCGTGCCACACTAGAAAATTAGGCCTTTGAAAGGCCATAGGCCAAACTTAGGCATTTAATTTTCTGGTAGGCCAGACTCAGGCTTATTAAAACCTGGCCGGGCCTAACCTATTTCCACCTCTAATTTTGATAGTTTAAAGTTATAATTTATCAATTATATTCTAATTACTTCTCAACATCTTCACTTCACATTTTTCATAAAATTACCTTCTTTCTCAATGACTCTCATTCATTTTTCCAGAGTCTTTGAAAAGAAAATAAATAGTGGATTAAAAGGTAGAATAGAAAAAAGAACTCCAACAATTTACTATCTTAATTGGAAAAGTTTATATTAAAATGACATTTTAAAAAAGAACAAGAACTGATGGAATATTATTTTCTCTATCTTTTGTATCTCAACGTGCCATTGAGATGTTTGGGTCACCAAACATTTTCTAAATATAAAAAACATGTTTTTTTCTTTCCATAATGTTAATATTGTAGCTATGTCTAATAGATCATCTAGATTCTAGATAGTTGTTCAATAGTGAATTCGTATTCGGATATTCATAATGTTAATGTTTGTAGCCATGTTTAAATATAAGAAATTTATGCTTTGTGAAAGAGTGGTTCAAGTGGTGTGTAGGTGTGTATAAGTCATGAATAACATTATATCATATATATAGATCATCTATAATATTTTTAATAAAATTTTAAATTATTTGATATTTTATTAATGAGACACTTCATGATTAATATATAGTTTATATGAGTTTTATACTAGTTTTTATTAATTGAATACTCTTAATCTTGATGACTTTCAATAATATATCAAATGATTTTCAATTTCTTTAAAAATTTAATGAATAATCTATATAATATAAATATTTTTAATCTAACGATAAATTTTGTATAATTCGTATTCGTTATAATGTTATTCATGACTTGTACATCATATACCATTTGAACCACTCTTCCACAAAACTACTATCAAACACAACATTATTCACGAGAATTCACCATATTAATCCCCACACGTGTTTTGTCATTCATATTTCAATAATGCGGCCGTTCAAATTTTTTTTTTCAATAATGCTATAAATAGATGTTACACACCATGGCTATATAACCTCTCAATCCAAGAAGACACCATGGATCTTCCTTCTTGTTTTCAATTTATTGCATCCATCTTAGCCTTATTGATTGTACAATTTGTGTCAAGATCTATTAGATCACCTAATAGACCTAAAAGAACTACATTATTCAACATCAAGCACAACAAAATACCTAAACCATGTTATGCTTTACCTTTCATAGGTTACCTTTCATAGGCCACCTTCATCTTATCAGCACTAAAAAACCATATTTAAGAACCTTTTCAACCATGGCTGAAAAATATGGTTCAATCTTTTCCCTTAGGCTTGGTTGTCACAACACTCTAGTGGTGAGTAGTAGGGAAACAGCCAAAGAATGCCCAAGTTTTTGCCTCAAGGCCTAATGTAGCCGCAGGTAGATACTTAGACAGTTAGACTACAACAATGCTATTTTAGCTCTTGCTCCTTATGGTAATTATTGGAGAAATATGAGAAAAATTGCAACTATTGAGCTTTTATCAAGTCATAGACTTGAAAAGCTAAAGCACAATAGAGATTTAGAGATATATTCTCTAGTAAAAAATTTGTACACTTTTGTAAAAAATTCAAATGGTGCAATTGAAGTACCTATTAGCAAATATTTAGATCATGTGACATTTAATATAATTGTGAGGATGATAGCTGGCAAAAGATTTGGAGGTGAAACAATAAATCAAGAAGATAGTGAGGCATGGAGATTAAAGAATGCAATTAAAGATGCAACATATCTAAGTGGAGTTTTTGTGGTGGCTGATGCAATTCCTTTCCTTAATTGGTTTGATTTTCAAGGTCATGTGGGTTTCATGAAGAGGACTTTTAAGGAAATGGATTTTATTCTTGATAAGTGGATGTGCGAACATTATAGAAAAAGAGATGAGGGACAAAATAGTAAATGTGAAGATGATTTCATGGATGTGTTAATATCAATGTTTGAAGAGCATGATGAAATTTGTGGCCATGAACGACAGGTAGTTATCAAAGCAACATCCATGGTAAGTTTTCCTTGCATATGCTTCTATAATCTTGTTTTTATTTTGTCAAGACATCTATCTATAATCATTTAAATACTTAGATACATATGTCATTCTAGTTAAAAAGTTAAGACTAAGTTTGAAGATATTTTTAAGTCATATATTTATAATGAATAAAAAATTATTAATTTCATAACAATTAAATTACTTGGTCAACCAATAATAATTATGTATTTTTGTTACATCATTTTACTTTTTTGATACAATATGAAAATTTAAATAACTCTTATTGTTGTATTTTAGTATAAAATTAATTTATACTAACATTGGATATCTTTTAACTCAAGATAATTAAATTTTGACATATGAATATTAGTAAAGACATTAATTTTTTTCTTTGATTTTTATTTTTATTCAACTATTTGGTGTGATAACTCAAATATACTTTTGAAAATTATATCTTTTTGGACCATAATTGAACCAAATACATCAAACATTCTATGAACCTAAAAAGTAAAAGTTCTCTTATATTTAGGACCGAAGGTAGTAATGATGTAAAACTTTTTGATACATGTATTCAATCAAATCACACCTTTATTAAAAAAAATCACATTATAATACCCCTTCGATTAACATGATTTAATTTGATTAGATATATGTATATTTTACAGAACATACACAAATTAAATCTGTCAAACATATATATTTGAAGATTTTATCCATTACATGAAAAATAAAATAAAATCAAAATTTTGGTGCAGATACTTATCCTAACAGCCTCAGGAAGCACAACAATAACACTAGTATGGGCTCTTTCTCTACTTATAAACCATCCAAATGTCTTAAAAAAAGCCCAAAAAGAACTGGATACAAACATAGGAAAACACAAATGGGTCCAAGAATCTGATATCAAAGATCTCAAATATCTTCAATCTATTGTCAAAGAGACACTGATGATTGCCACGTGGAAGGCTATCATGTCCCTAAAGGTACACGTTTGCTTATTAACCTATGGAAATTACAAAGGGACCCTCAAATCTACTACTACAATAGAAAAGTTAATTACTATCAATTTTCCTAAATTATCCTTACTAAACTTAATCAAGTCACTAATTTGATGGACATATTGGTCATTTAGCTATTTAAAATTTTCAAAATCCAAAATTAGCTTTTTCATTATGACTCAGTTGTTTCCATCATTACTACTATCTTATTTCAATGCTCCCAAGTCCTAATACACGGAAGCTAAAGGCATACTATCAATATAAATGATTTTTCATCCAATTATTTAGTTCCTTTGGTAACCGACTTGCTTGGATTTCTATTTACACATTCTATAACAGTTTCTACACTATAAAAATATTCTAAATTAGCATAACACTTCATCTTTCAATTTTTGTTTCTAAATAATTATCGTTTGAAATACATCTCTAATGCTTATTAGCGCGCATATAAAATGTTATTCAATTTGTTTCGATGAATGTTTTTTAAATATATATATTTTTTATATTTTTACAATACATGATTAAAAATATTAGTCGTTAAAAAAATACATTAGTATACATGCGGTGATCAAATATGACATTGAAAAAAAACAGAGGGAGTATTCAGTATCATATACTTTATGTATCAACATTTTCAATGTTTTTATGCGAGCTCTCCCAATAAACAATTCTGAACCTACCTTTGAAATTCAAACCTTTGAAATTCCTGCTTTTCCTTTTATTAATTTATTTTTTGTTTTTTGGCATTTAAATTAAATCTGGTCAATTAAAAAACTTTGATCAAGATGCCAAAAGAAAACAAATATAAATGATAAACATGTTATATTTTTTTTTGTATTGGAAGAGAAAACAATTCATTTTCTTTGTCTTGAAATACAAGAAAAAAATTAATATTTTTTTCTAAAAATATAATTATTCTCATAAATTAAATTAATTTCTACTCCCTTTGTCCCAAATTATAAGAGAAAATAAAACAAAAATCACACTAATTAAGATAATCAAAATATGAGAATTTAAAATATAGTTTTGTGGGTTTTTCTTAAAATAAAGTGCATGGGAAGATGCAAAAACAATTTTTATTGGTCATTGTTTATTGAAAAAATGAGAGAGAGAAATATTTAAATGTAATTTACATTTAATTTTATGATAATAAATTAAAACATTCTTGAAAGTAGTTTTTTTCCCCAATAATTTAGTTTTATGATAATAAATTAATTTACTTTCTCATATTTTTTCAATACACAATAACCAATGAAAATTATTTTTAGAGCTTTTCATTAACAAATCATTTAAACTCATATATACAAAGTGGAGGAATCATAGTTCAAAATTCTATAATGTCGACTTTATATATAAATAAATTACAAAACAACGGGACATAAAATTTAAATATTTCCCTCTTACTTTTCATTTTTTTTTGACCAACTATTACTTTTCATTTTTATTACTACTTTCTTTTTTCCATTTAAATATTTCTATTTAAAATTTAAATTATAACAATTGTATAATAATATCGACTATGTTTCCGCAATATAAATACATAAAATTTGTAACGAGTACGGCGCAAATAATTAACATATTTTACATACAAAATAAACAAATATTTTGTAAAATAGTGCTGGTATTTTGAAAATATTCATAAGATTTCAAAATTTTATCCTATTGAATTTATATATCAATTACAAAGGCACATAAAATTCACAACGGGCCAACATAGTACAAATATTTTAACATATTTTTTGCAAGAAAATTAAACATAATTTTCACATATAAAATAGTCATAAATTTTTAAAATTTTATCATTTTTCACCTCCATTTTTCACATATCGATTTTCTCATAGACAAATAATATTTACAACAAATGCATTGTAAATATTTAACAAAATTTTGCATATATTTTTATTTAATGCTTATAATTTTCATTTATTATCAATAAATATTGGTGAATTGTTAGGTACTTATTTTAGGTGAATGAATACCGGTACCATGATGAGATGGATATTATGTGGCAGTGTATTAAATGTTAGATTTTTTTCTTTTTGATTTTTCTATATTAACCGCTACTATTAATATTTGCAAATATATCCTTTCCACAAATATAACTATTAATATTATTATTTAAGGAAAATTTTCTTTTTGAATTAATAAAGCAACATATATTTATTTTTACTATTTGACAATATTACTGTAAAATTAACTTTCATATAATTACAATAATATTACGTGACCCATGCGAATGCACGGATCTTTATTTTTGTTTCAGATTTTTATCAAATAAACCACCAAATTATAAGCAATATTACTGTAAAATTAACTTTCATATAATTACAATAATATTACGCGACCTGGGCGACCACGAGTCTTTAATTTTTTTTCTTCTTCAGATTTTTATCAAATAAACCACCAAATTATAAGCAAAACTTCTATAAACACAAGTACAAATCGTTATAATTTAGGCACACTCACAAAATGTTGAAAAATATAAAAAGAAATATTATTATATAAAAAATAATATTGACAGTTTAATTATTTTCTTTTATATTTTTTAATTATTTGTCAGTGTGCATAAATTAAAAGGATTTGTATTTATGCCTATAGAATGTTTTTCTCCCAAATTAGTCCCGACTCAATCTTAAATAGGGCCCTGACTTTACAAATATATATTTTTTTGAACAGACAAAAACTTTACAAATATTTTAAAAAACTCTATGATTTTATTAAGTTGTCAAATTGGTTCATATGTTTAAATCACTTACTATCAATTAAGTCCCTATATTTTAGAACTTATTATCAATTATCAATTTAAATTTAACACTGCTAAAGACCTTTTTGAAATTTTCGCTAAAATAAGTACATAAAATTCACAACGGGCATGATACATATATTTTAACGTATTTTTTGACATAAAATAAACAATATTTTACTAAAAATAGTATAAAAAAATTCACATATTTTTCGCTTATAAAATAATCATGAGTTTTCAAAATATGTCTTCGTAGATATAAACACTTAAAACTTGGAATTAGTACGGTGGTGTAAATATTTAATGGTTTGTTTTGCATATAAAATAATTTTTTTAAGAGACATAAAATATTTAACGGTGAGATCTATATTTTTTTTTTGTTGAAGATTCACATATAAAATACTTTTTTATTATTCTCATATTAGTACATTTTTTATGCATCTCATTCTGGAACATAAAACCCACAACGGGCACGGCGATAACATATAAAAATATGCTAATATTATTAATTTTTATTTACTATTTTTATATAATTACGGTAATATTCTGTGACCCGTGCATCGCACGGGTCTTTTGCTAGTATGGTTAAACCCTAATGAATTTCAACCTGAAAGGTTTAACAATACTTTTGATCAAACTGATTTTCAAAATTATGATTTTGGGTATGTGCCATTTGGCTATGGAAGAAGGTCTTGTGCTGGTGCAACATTTGGGTTGCAAGTGTTGCATTTGACACTAGCTAGGTTGATTCAAGAGTTTGATATATTCACAAAAGAAGGTGTTGTAGTTGATATGAATGAAGGATTGGGATTGGCTTTGCCTAAGGAAAATCCACTTGAGGTTATGTACTTATGTTACAACCACGTCTTCCATTGGAGCTTTATGAAAGCCTTTGAATATTCAATTGTGTAACTGTGTAAGAAATAATAAACTTTTTAAAAGAAATGCTCTAAGAATGGAGCACAAAATAATGTATCGTTTAGTCCTTAATTAGTGTTTGCATTGAATGTGGCAAGGTACACATACATGAATACCACAAACTATGTGCTCCAAAGTGACTCATTTTTTATAGGATGAGTAAGTGAATGTTTGAAATTATAGAATGTCTTTATCAAATGAGTTATATGAATTTCAATACTTTCCTATGTCACTCTATGTGGATTCAAATTCAGTTTTTCATTGTTGTTATATTTTTATGGTGAGTAACTTCCATTATTGTGTTTTTTAAATAAGTCAAATAGTCTTAAAGCTTATGGTCATTTTCAAAAGCAATTACTCCGATTGATTACAAATCACATCCAAGCACAAGTGTATGCCTAAAGAAGTTTCATATTTTGCTGACTTTTTTATCCCCTTAATTATCCATTTATTTCTCTAAAATTTTCTTCCTCTCCATTTCAATGCATTAAGCCATTAACTCTTGAAATTAATCACCATTACAAAGTTAGGACAATTCTCCTCTCAAAAATCATGTTATCCATCCTCACTCCCTAAAAAATGGATAATAATTTTCTTTCACAACCAACAACTATAGTACTAACTACTATAGTTTTAGTGCTTCTATACAACATATGGAGAATAAAAAAACCTAGTAAGAATTTGTCTTACCTTTAATAGGTCACCTTCATCTACTAGGAAACAAAATACACCTTGCAAGAATTTTTGCTTCTTTTTCAGACAAATATGGTCCAATTTTCCAAATCTATTTAGGAGCATACCCTGCTCTTATTATTTCCAACCAAGAAGCAATCAAAGAATGTTTCACAACAAATGATAAAATCTTAGCTTCAAGACCAAAATCAAGTCATGGAATCTACCTTTGTTATAACTATGCTGGCTTTGGTGTTGCACCTTATGGTACATATTGGACTAAGCTAAGAAAATTAACCATGTTTGAATTACTCTCGTCTCGTCGAATTGAATCATTGAGACATGTTTACGAATCGGAGACTGACACTTTGATTAAGGATTTATTCTTATATTTTAAGGTTGGAAAGGTTAAGGTAGTGATTAGTGAATGGTTGGAAAGGTTATCATTTAATATAATCACTAAGATGATTTGTGGGAAAAGGTATTTTGAGTATTTACAAGATGTTGATGATGTAGAAGCACATGGTAATATTGTGAAACTAATAAAAGAGTTTATGCATATTTCTGGTGAGTTTGTTCCTAAGGATTTGATTCCAATTCTTGGTTGGTTTGGTTTTCAAGGAAAAGTGCTCAAATCTATGAAAAGAATAGCTAAAGATTTGGATATACTTGTTGGAAGCTGGCTTGAAGAACATGTTGAGAATGGTGTGAATAATTCAAGTGAGAAAAATGATTTTATTGATGTGATGCTTTCTGTGATTGAAGATGATCCTGCTTCTGGTCATAATCGTGATACTATCATCAAGGCAAATGTTATGGTATGTATTTTATCTTATGATTTTTGATTAAGACATTTTAACCACTGATTAGAAAATTTGATGCAATTGTTCTAATACACCTATGGTCTATTATGTATTTGTAGGTAACATTAACAACTGATTGATTAATATATGATTAAACTTTTTTTTTTGACTCAATATATGATTAAACTTAGTTATCTTAACCTCTAAATTATAATATTTTCATCAAATAATTGCATAAGAAAATAACAGAACACCTCTGCCTACTTGCTCTGCATCGACTTTTCCTTTTGAATTTAAGAGATTTGCCACAACAAACACATCACTAAACCAAAACTATATAATATTACGGACATGAATATTACAGCCTACTAATTAATTCAGATTCTAGTTGCAGTTTTTCAGTATATATATTTCAATTTAGTTCATAAAACTTTAGGTATTTCAAATTTAGCTCATAAAACTTGTGTTTCCAATTTAGTTCATAAATATTCATGCTGTAATTAATTTCGGTCGTTGATTTGAGATTGGATGGTCCAAATTTTAAATACAATTTTAAAACATAAAATGATCTCAACTTCCGATTAGATATTAAAAGGTCTAAATCCATTACAGCATCATGATGTAATCTTGACAAATTCACTTCCTTGCAACATCATAGTATCACATGCATTCAAAATTTCTATATATGTGAATAGATGACTCAAGTGATTATTAATATTAGTCAACAAGTCAACATTTTTTGTACATTTTAGAATCTTATGCTAGCTGGGTCAGACACAACATCAACAACAATGACATGGATCCTAGCCATATTGTTGAATAATATGAATGCTTTGAAGCGTGCACAAGTAGAGATTGACCATCACATAGGTAAAAACAGAAGGGTAGAATTGTTAGACATAAAAAATTTAGTTTATTACAAGCAATTTTCAAAGAAACTTTAAGGTTATACCCACCGAATGTCTCCGTAGGATAACTCAAGTGGTAAGAGTTGAGGGACATATGGATTGGGTAGGGGGAAGTCCAAGGTTCGATCCCTAGCGGGAGTAATTTATATTTCCGATGTACCAAAAAAAGGTTAACCCACCGGGTCCATTATTAGTACCCCATGAAGGAACCGAAGATTGTTACATTCAAGGCTATTATGTACCAAAAGGGACACGTGTGTTTGCCAATGTGTGGAAATTACATAGAGATCCAAGTATTTGGTTGGAGCCTGAAAAGTTTTTGCCAGAGAGATTTATTAATGAGAATGGAGAAATTGATCATGAAAGTCATCATTTGAGTATCTTCCTTTTGGATTAGGGAGAAGAGCTTGTCCTGGTTCTATGTTTGCTACACAAGTTAGTCTCATTACACTTGCTCGTTTGCTTCAAGGATTTGATTTTGAAGTGCCAATGGATGAAGTTGTTGATATGAGAGAAGGGTTGGGTATAACCTTGCCTAAGTTAAATCCATTGCAAGTTGTTTTAACTCCAAGATTACCCCATGAATTATATCAATGATACACATTTTTCTGTGTTTTCTCTTTTTAAATGTAAATCGAGTATCTTATACACACAACTGCGGAGATTAATATCTCAAAAAGACTTGAATGCAATAGATAATAAAACTCTATATCAAAATTTTTAATGTTGTTGAACCATGGGGGGACAGAGACAATTTTGATTAACCTACAAGTGATGTAGATATATGCATTTGAGTATTGTTATAGTTTTCTTTCTTTTGAATGAGAGTATTATTGTTAGATTATTTTTATTATTGTGAAATAGACTAGCTATTCTATAAAGAATGACAATAGAAAAATGGGTTTGCCAATTGCCACAATATTAGATAAAATGTCTGTTTTAATAGAGTTTTAAGTAAATTAATTTTCAATTTGTCATAAAAAAGTAGATTAATTTACCACTTAACAAAAATGGGCTTTGGATTCCGTAAAAAAAAAATAGAGCTTTGGATCTTGATAAAAATTTGGATTTTTGATTACTTCAGTAATTTGTTTTTTAAGTAGACGAAAGGATAAAGTCATTGAAACTTCACTCACACAAAGTGGAGAGGTCGGAGTTCAACCAATTTCGATATTTCTGACAGTTGAGTTATAATTTGTGGACAATTATTTACTCTATTGTAAACGAGTTGTTTACCCCACATGTTTTGATGGGTATATTTTTGGTATATATCCCTGATGTGTTATGTTGCAGAATTTGGTGGGATATATTTTTATATGAAGAAGCTTTGTTGATTGGAGAATATAACAAATATATTATTCATTGTTCTCATTCTCTTCCTCTCATTATTATTCATGGTATTAAACTCTATTTATAGAGTTACAAAAATATAATTCTAAATCATATCTATCTTAAATAAAAATAAATCCTAAATATTCTAAACAAAAATATAAACCTTAGATCTAATATTAAATTATTTTAAATATAAATTTAAACTATATTTTAATCTAAAATCTTCAAAAGATTCTTAGGCAATATTCTCAACATGTTTCTCTCTCTTAATTTAATAGTTTTTTGAATTATAATATTTTTAGAGGTTTTTTTCTTGTCACCTAATAAATTATAAAATAATGATATCATACATACAAGGCTGACATAGGTATCTGAAATGGAGCCAAAGTTTTGGGACAAAGAGAATAGTAGTACAAACTAAAAAAATTTATGAAAATTTTAGAAATTTTTTGTTTGCTGACCAATTTTTTTCTTAAAAGGTATATTGTTTTTGTTTAACATTTTCATCTTAAAATAGAAATTTAAAATAATACCAGTCAAAAAGGAAATTTTAAAATATTCCATAATTGTACATGGAAACTCTCACTAATTTACAAATACTGTATATATTATATATCCTAAACGAATAGATAAAAGTATGTAATTCAAGCTTGACCAAAAAACAAAGAGAGGAAAAAATAGTTTTATTTTTCTGCCAAGAATTTTACTGCCCACCGTATGTTGTTCGGTCTTTTCTGCCCTGTAGTTTCAGTGGGTTCAGCAATGTTGTCGTATAGTAGAAGCTCCTATGTTGGAAGAAGACACTCAATTCCTCTCTGAGTGCCTAATATCTAGCTCCTTCTTCTTCCTATATTTGCATGATAGAGAGTTAGTTAGACTATTTAATTAATCAAATACTTCAAGTATTATTAAGTTATATGTAATATTTATCGTTATTGTCGGTTGAACTTCTATATGAAATCATTAAATTTTTTAGTCTATGGGCATTTTAGGCCTTTTTATATTATTATCTAATTAGTAGTAGTATTTTAAATATTGTCTTTGAGACACATTGTAGTAACTAAAATCAGTCAATGAAATGTTTAATTTCTTTATTTTAATGTTTCCTTTATTGATTTCATTTATCCTTCTTTGCAAACAACAACATTAAAAACAGAACTAATTGAAAAATGAGAAAAAATTGACGAAGATGAAAATTGTTACAGTGATTGATTTAAGAAGCTTGCACCTTTTCTAAATTTTTTTAATGTTCATTTTAAGTGGAGTTTGAGTTGAGTTTTTTTTTGTAGTGATTTTTGGTAAAAGGTATTGTTTTCTCATGCTCAATTTATTGATTTATATGTACTGACTCTGTTACACACTTACACTCAACTCATAAATCAATAAATTCTAGTGGACAATTGCATAAAAAATCAAATAATTGGTCACCAAAAAATAAGTTTCATTTGTCTTAGTTTTTATGACGATTCATTTGCTAACTGGTCACCACAAATTAGTGAACCTTGTCTTGTGATGGAATTATATTTTGGTCAAAGAATTGTATTATTTCACTCCTTAATTATATTTTTTTACCCTTACTTATTATTTTATGTGTTATTAATCGTTAGTTGGTTCAATGATGATTAATACTAAATTTAATAGTGATCAAAATTGTATGTTAGTGTACGTGCAATGGTCAAATGAAATCTTATATTTAAGGACAAAAATAGTATTTCTTAATAAAATGACTCTTATATTTGAACATCCTATAACTCTATTTCTATCATACTCGTATTACCAAATATATCACATCTATTATATTTTATTCTTTATTTTTTAAGTGTAAATTTAGAATAATTTTTTAAATTTCATTTAAATGTCATTTTGATTAGGGGTGGGAATAGGTCAGGCCGGCCCACATGGGCCTATGGCCTAGTCTATGTAGGTTCAAGCCAGGCCATGTCGTTTTCTTAAATAGAGCATGCCTAGACTTTTTTATAAGCTTATTTAACAAAATAGGTCAGGCTTAGGCTTTTAAAAAATCTTTGAAGCCTTATAGGCCGGCCTATATTTACATATCCTTAAAACCTATATTTTTTATTTAATAGTTTTGTTTTAGAAAAAATATATATATTCCCACACAAAATAGAAACTTACGTTTAGACTTTTAAACTTCTTGGTATCAATTCATTCACGCCAAAGTCTCAAAGAGAAACCCTAAAACACCTTTCTCTCTTCCTCTACCACCGTCCACCATCATTATTTTACTCTCCTATGGTCGTTCGGTCTCCCTCTGAAATTTGGACTTGAAGATTTAAATATGTTTGAATTCCAATATGTTTGTAATGTGTTGTGAAGTTTATTTTTTAAAATTTGAGAGTTTTTTTTTTAAATAGGCTTTAAGACCTATTTAGCATAATAAAAAAAATACATCGACCTCAATGCAATGTAGGCTTTTAAATAGGCTTTCAGGCTAGGCCATGCTTTTAAGTAGGCCGGGCCAGGCTAGAAAATTAGGCCTTTGAAAGGCCATAGGCCAGGCTTAGGCCATTTAATTTTCTGGTAGGCCAGACTCAGGCCTATTAAAACTTGGTCGGGCCTGGCCTATTTTCACCCCTAATTTTGATAGTTTAAAGTTATAATTTGTCAATTATATTCTAATTACTTCTCAACATCTTCACTTCACATTTTTCATAAAATTACCTTCTTTCTCAATGACTCTCATTCATTTTTCCAGAGTCTTTGAAAAGAAAATAAATAGTGGATCATGTAGGTTGCATTAGTGGTCATGTGTGTTAACAAACTATGACTTCATGAGTTACTATTTGATGGTATAAAGTGTCATTGAAATTAGTTGTTTGCATCGATTTTGTTTGATTTCATTTTTATGGTAGAACATTTTATTATTTTTTTATGACATTTACCTTCCGTCAGGTATGATTAAATTTGGATAAGGAAATTGACCCTTACATTAAAAATTGTTGAAGGTACCAAAGAATTATGAAGTTGATGTGTTGCTTGTGCGTGTGCGGCGATAATTAAAAAGAGATTTTACTAGCTTATAGTTTTAAATTTAAATGAGCGTTCTTTAACAATTTTATAACTACTCAAATGTAAATCTAGGATATTTTGAAGTTGAAGGATTGCATTATTTTTGATTTAATAAGTTTTCTTTAACTTTGACAATACTTAAATGTCTTATAATTTTGAAGAAAATAATGATAATGATTTGTTTTTGAAATGAATTATAAAGAAAAGAAAGAAAAAAAAATGTAGTATGTTTCTATTAAAGAGAATTCTTAAGAAATTTAGTGATTAATGTCCCGAAAATCCGGGATGTTACAATGAATAATAAATATTCCTTTGTCAAAAATAAATAATAAAAATTCAAAAACAATAAAAAAAATCAAATTTTATTTTTTTGACAATTTTGATGAAATGATATTTAGTTATTATACTATGTTAAAAAATATTTTTTTTAAATATATTAATTTTTCTATTATTTAAAAACACGTTGTACCGGTACAATAAAATTTGTCTATTTTTTTTTTGTCGAGACTGGGGTATCCACCGCCGAACGCAGTGACTATTCCCTCGCTAGATTGGAGGCACCTCAAAGGGTGGGATAGCTGATCCAAGGATTTAAAGCTGCTCCATACCTAAGGTGAGGATCGAACCATCGATCCTTGGTTAAATAAAATTTTGTCTATTGTACATTTGTATCATAAAATTTCCCCTATTTCTCATACTAGTATGTGACCCGTGCCAAGCACAGGTAATGGGTTTAATTTGAATAATATTTAGTTATTATAAAATAAATTTTAAAGAATTTAAAACAAAAATAATTTAGAAATTATTAAAAAAAACTATATTATTATGAATGTTGATGTATATTCTAAGTTAAAATTTAAGATGATATGATAATATATTTACTTGCTTAGAGTTATTAAGTCGGTGTTTTTAAAATTTGACATTTTGATTCAATTGATTGGATCGGGAATCATATTTATCATTAGTTTAGACAATTTTGAAAATATCAATGATAATCGATAGAAATCAGTGAAATTAGTGAATTAGTCCCTGTTGTATCTAAAAGGTTGGTCCATATTATATTTTTTTTTCTTTTTTTAACGTACCAAACTTTATTTCTCTTCATCTAATGATTTTCTATCTTTTCCCTCTCACGATTTTCTTTTAATTTATCCATAGTTCAAATCTTATAATTAAAATATATGATCCGATATATTTATGAGTATTATTTTTGCCTATTGGTCCCATTTTTTTGTTTGATTAAGTTTTTATATTTATTATGAATATTTTATGATAGTAAAAATTCGGTTTAAATTGCTTTCAATCACTTTTTCTATGATTGGTGCGTATAATTTTGATTTTTTCTTTCATTTCAACTTATATGTTTCAAAATAAATGCCTAACAAAATAATACAAAGAATGAATGTTTACGAACTTCAATGCAAAATTTTGTTATTTATAGTTGATCCTTGAATCAGTTAGTGAATTTTCAATCAAATTTTAAAACAAATAGATGATAGAATTAGTTGAAAAACTCGGAACTGACCAATCGATAGAAGATAGAATTAGTTGAAACAAATAAATAATTTATCCCTATTATATTTTACTTATTTACTTCTCTTGCAAAATTATGTTAAACTAAAATATTTCTTCTTTTTATTTTAGAAAATATAAGTTTTGTGTAATGTGATAAATGCACATCTATTTTACAATCCTATGTATTGTCAAAAAAAAAAACACAATCCTATGTAAATAGAAAATTCACAAAACTAAATATCACCTTGTTCTTTTGGTACGTTAAAGATCACCTTGTTCAATAATATATATATATATATATATATATATATATATATATATATATATATATATATATATAAAATTAAATTTGCAATAGAAAAATGATACTATAAAAATGAACTCAACACTATTAAGAAAATATATCATTTTATTAATTACGTGAATGTTAAAACAAACTTTGAGTTTGATTTTGATTCAATCGATTGTGAGAGGATGTAATGTATTTCTTCTTGACTCTCAATTGTCTTTTTTGTCATGAATAATATAATCACCAAATAAAATAATCCAAATAGTAAATAAACAACATAAAAAATCACACAAATAACGTACAACATATGAATAAGAAACGTTGAACAAAGAAGAAAAAATAGCCTGACCAAAAAAAAAATAGCGAAATTAAAAAAAGTTACAATAGGCAGAAAAATTGTGAGTGTTGAAAGAGATCAAATAAGGGACAATTTGAAAATTGATTTTACATAAATAAGGAAACTTCTAAAGGAAGAAAAAATTAAGGGTTAAATATGTTTTTGATCCCTATAAACATTTGAACTTTCTTTTAATCCCTCTAAACTTTTTTCCCACTTTTGAGTCCCTACAAAATTCTCTAACATGATTTTTGGTCCCTACTTTTAAGTCAACTCATGTATACTAATTAAAATTTGGAATTATTTATTGCAGTAATGTTTAGTATTTTAAAAATTGAATTGATTTGCAAAATTTGAATTTTTTTAGTTAGTGATGAATTAAATATGAATTTTTGAAGTGTTTGTGCTTAAAAATTCATAGTTAATTCATCATTTGTTAAAAAATTGTGAATTTTGGTTTGAGTAGTTTTTATAATATTATAAACATGATCACAAAACCTTGTTAAAAAATTTGAATTGTACACATAGTTGAGTGAAAAGCAGAGACCAAAAATCATGATTGGAAATATTTGGAGGACCAAAAAGTGGGAAAATTTTTTAGAGGGACTAAAAGTAGAAGAGTGAGATGTTTATAGGGACTAAAAACATATTTAACCCAAAAATTAATATAGAAACTTCTGAAAGTCAAAAAACTCAAAAAATAAGAATCAAATCAATTCAATTAAATTCTAATAATGTAAACCAATATATATATATATATATATATATATATATATATATTATTGACTAAAATAACACGTTTTGTATTATCATATAATATATATTTAATTTAATAGAAAATAAATAAATCATGAAAAAAAATCATAAATATTTACTTTTTTTCCAAATATAATTATATATAATATAAATTTAAATTTGGTTGCATGAAGTATATATATATATATATATTATATGTGTCAAAAAATTAAAAATATAGATCTTATAAATAAATTCTAGTAATAATGGTTAAAAACATGTATGAACCTTCTATACATTTTTTTTTATGAAAGAACCTTTCTATACATAAAATACAGAAAATTCAATCTTTATATATACTCACCACCACGATGGCATGATCTTCATATATATATTTGATAGAATGTCAAAATGTAATGTCCCATCATAAATCTATGAAAAAAGAGTGTTAAGAGAGATGAAAAATAAGAAATTAAACACAATTAGATACAAAGTAAATATGCAAAACACAAAATTCCTAAATAAAAAAGAAATACAAATAATTTTTATGAATAAACAGAATTAGAATAATTAAAACACTACAGGAATACAAAAATTGTGATAGTAGTGAAGTACTAATAGTACATTGACAGTGCCGCCGGTCATTGGATAGAAGAGTTCAACGACTTCTGTAAAGAAAGAAAAATAATTAGAAATCAAAAGAGGAGAAAATACTATTGGCATTGTACATTTTTTTTGAAACACATGACATTAAACATATAAATTGACATTGAAATATTGAACACATAGAAATATATTAGGAAAAAGAAAAAAGTCATTAATTGATTCAATTTCAAATTATTAGTTATTTTGTTTTGGTATCCAAAATTAATTACTCCTAAATTATTGTATCAATTTTTGATACTGTAGTTTTCTCTTAGAAAAGTAATGATACGTTTTTCCTTAATTGTTTTTTTTTTTTCATTTTTTTTCTCTTTCAATTTAAGTTTACGTATTTGAAAATAGCATTAATAACATTATTGCATTACACCATATTAATATACTATCATTATATATTATATAAATATAATAATAAACTCTTGATGACAAAACATAAAATAAAATACTTTTTTATCAAAAAAAAAACGTAAAATAATTTACCAAGAAAATAATATATTAAATAAATAAATAAATACTATCATTTTGGTAAAAAAATAATAATTATTATCATATTATGATAAATTAAAATTTGTATTATTTTTATTGAAAAGTACATAAAAAATGACAATAAAATACTTTTACGTTAGAATAAAAGTTGATTAATATTTATACTCCATTATTTGTCATATCTTTAAAATGTTGAATAATATTGATTTGATGAAAAGAACTTTTAAATTACTCATTTTTTATTAAATTGCTAATTTGCAATGGTGATTTTTTATGTATATAATAATTAAATAAAAAATTTTAGATGTAATAATTGTATTTATAGCATGTAAGAGTAAATCATTTAAATTATAAAATCATATCTCCATATATAAATGAATTAATTGCCTTGATAAAAAAAAATTAATTGCCAAATGCACTGATAAGTGCCAAAAAGTAGTAAAATCTCATATACAATTTAGGCATTTATTGACTTGTTTTAAAAGCAATTTTATATAAAATGCCCAACTAATTGTAAATATTAGTTTTCAATAGAAAATAGTCAAATTGTGTTTTTTGTACCTAATCTCAACCATTTTGTAGGTGTTTGTGCTTGCCTTTTGAACCTTGAAAAATGAAGAGTGAAATGAAGTTCAACATTCGGGCTAAGCAAGTTCAAAGTGAGGTCAAAATAGAAAAATGCAGAAAAACTAGTTGCTGTCACCGTGGCCAGGCGAGCTCTGGCGACCTCTGGCGAGCAGGAAACAGAGATGCTCGCGGCCTGGCGACTGCTGGCGAGCTGTGCTCGCCCAGCGAGCTTTTGGTGGCCTAGCGAGCTGTGGCGGTTTGGTGGCCCAGCAAACTTATCTCTCTGTCAATCCTTTAATCATTTAAAGTTATTTTAGTTAACTACTTTATACAACAAACAACCTTAAAACACTATACTTAAAATTATATTAATTGTTGAACGGCTTAGATATCGCACCAGTCCCTGTGGATACGATAAAAACTATACTTACTTTTGTACTTCAACAAAATGGCGCCGTTGCCGGGGACTGGCGTTTAGATATTGGAGCATTGCAACAATTTGTATTGTTTTAAGTATTTGTACATATTTGTTTTTCTTGTATAGTTTTGCTTTTAGTAATCCTTCTTTGCTAGTCAAAGAAATTTGTTCTTGTTAAGTTTAATCCTTTTCAGATTCATCATCACAAATAGGACCATGATTGATCGTGGTTACAACAACTTATATACTCAAAATGAGTATGATTCATATCAACAGTATCCTTTTGAACACTATGGGCAGACTCCATATTATTATCCATTTGAGCCATATGAGCAAACAACTATGAGGTCAGAAGCTAACACAGATGCTAGATTGAAGGATACCATGATTAAATTCATGGAAATGCAGATGCAGCAGAACCAACAAAACCAACAATATCAGGAAAAGAACAATGCTGCATTAAAGAATCTTGAGAATCAACTTGATCAGTTGGTTAAACTGTTGGCCAATAATGATAACCAAGGAGGAACATTTCAAACCAACACTCCAACCACTTTTGATGAGAAAGATAACATTCTTATAAAGAATGAGAAATGTGGAGAGAATGTTGAAGGTGTTGAAAAAACTGAGGAAGAAATAATGTCTAAAGGATTTGTTGTGGTGAAAATAATGGAAGAAACAAAGACACCACATGAAGTTGAAATTCCTCAAGAATGGCCAAGTATCGAGGAGGATGACATTGTTGATAATGAAGATGTGATGAAGGATGCAGAGGAAAATGAAGGATTATTTGACAAGGAAAAATCACGTGAGCAAGAGAAGGTAACTGAAAACAAGGCAGAGATTGATCGGGTCATAGATGAAATATGCGCCTTGTTCAATATGAAAGAATTGGGGAGGATATGGACTCCGCAACATCTATACCTTAAGTTCATGGAATTCCTCCCAAACCGAAGGAAAAAGACAGATGATGTGCTTTCCGTCTCATTTTGGCCACCCTAACCAAACAGGCGTCAAGCTAGTGACGTTAAAGAAGCGCTTGTTGGGAGGCAACCCAATTTTCTTTTCTTAGCTTTTATTTCATGCATTTTTAATTCAGCATTTGTATAATAGTTTTTGTTTTATGTGTCTATGTCACTTTTGGAAGCAAAAAGTTTGAACTGCTGTGAATTTCACTTGAAATTATGTTTTCTGCTATGGTCGCTAAGCGAGACTTTTCTCGCTAAGCGAGATTATCAGAGCTTTTGGAAATTTTGACAAAAGCATAGGGCTGTATGTTTTACCTTGTTGTAAATGCAGGAAGAACTTCATTTTCTTGGCATAGGACAGTCCACAATTGTTGAAAAGAAAGAACAGCAGAAGCAGAGGATTAAAGCACGCCATATATAGTGACATTTTACTATTTCAGTCATTTAAATTCATGTTTTATGTTTCATTGCAAAGTGTGACTGAATTTTTTAGAACAAAGATGGTTTGGACTTTTGTGATTGCTAAATGTGCATGTGACTTGGAAAGTTTAGGCTTGTGATTAATCAAATTCAAATGCATGATTAGAATGAACTTTTTTCAATTGCTATATTGAGGTCAAGTTTTTGTGATTGTCTTTGAATGATAGGATGAATTTGAACTAAGTAGCTTTATTCAGTTTGATTTCATTCATTCCTTCTTAACATGATTAATTGATTATGAATCATATAGACCTAGCCGGGTGAGATTGTGTGAACCTTCCATTGTTTATATATTTGAGAGCCGACAATTGTGTTTAACTCTGTTGATTTTAACTGAATCTTGTTGTTACTTGATATGTTTGAAGTCATGGAAATGATCAAGGCCATTTTTCCATTTGAGTGCAACTACTTTGGCCAAATATGACCTACCTTTGTGAGAGTGTGATCCCTTGCACCCCCTTTGAGCCAAAAATATTTGTTTTTGAAATTTGCTTGTTGTGAACCCTTGAACCATAAAAAGGAAAAACAATGTCTTAACCCTTGTCTTAGGATGATTGAGCATTGAGTTTAAGTATGGTTGAAAACAAGTTGGGGAGAAAGAGGTTATTTGGTTGAGAAAAGGAAGAAGTAGTTGAAAAATATGAAATGTGGAAGATGGTGATTGAAAAAGAAAAACAAAATGAAAAAAAAAAAAACATTGAAAGTTATTTGACACACAACTGAAAATCGAACAAAATGTGTTACAAAAGAAAAATCAATGAATAGAGATTGTGTCAAAACAAAAGAATCACCAAAAGTAAAGAATGGGAAAGTGAAAGAAGGTAAATTGCTTATGTGATGAAAATACTCAAGAATTATGCTCTCTCATCCTTAGGCTCTTTGAATCCAAAGAAAAACAATGATTTCTTGTAGCCTAGCCCCATTACAAGCTTAAGAAAGCCCTTAGTGATCCATGATTGATAACATGTTGTGTGATTATGCTAAGATGTATGTTTGAATTGATTTGTTGTGAACACATTGTTTGGATTGAGAGAAACACTCCACCTTTGAGTTGAAACACTTGTGAGGATTGTGATTCTAGTTGATTATCTTGTTGATTTGGAAAGCTTGAAATCTTACTTGAATTTTGAAACTATTTCACATTCATGCTTTGATTCTTTGATGATTATGAATGCTTGATTTTGAACTTGCAGCAAATTGAATCATGCAAACTTGAAAAGATTTAAAGTTTTTGGTTGATTGCGAAGCTTGAATGAATTATGCACTAAAGATGTTTGAGCCATGTTATGAAAGTTTGTTTTAGACTTTTGTTTGAGGACAAACAAAGTTTTAAGTTGGGGAGAGTTGATAAGTGCCAAAAAGTAGTAAAATCTCATATACAATTTAGGCACTTATTGACTTGTTTTAAAAGCAATTTTATATAAAATGCCCAACTAATTGTAAATATTAGTTTTCAATAGAAAATAGTCAAATTGTGTTTTTTGTACCTAATCTCAACCATTTTGTAGGTGTTTGTGCTTGCCTTTTGAACCTTGAAAAATGAAGAGTGAAATGAAGTTCAACATTCGGGCTAAGCAAGTTCAAAGTGAGGACAAAATAGAAAAATGCAGAAAAACTAGTTGCTGTCACCGTGGCTAAGCCAGATCTGGCTAGCCCTGGCTACGAAACCAGTTGCTGTCACTGTGGCCAGGCGAGCTCTGGCGACCTCTGGCGAGCAGGAAACAGAGATGCTCGCGGCCTGGCGACCGCTGGCGACCTCTGGCGAGCTGAGCTCGCCCAGCGAGCTTTTGGTGGCCCAGCGAGCTGTGGCGGTTTGATGGGGACACGTGTTAGAAAACCCACAGCTGAAGAAACATTACTTCGCCCAGCGAGCCACTTTGGTCGCCCAGCGAGCTGGTAAAGTCAGATCTGCTATAAATAGCTTTTAAAAACATATTTTTAGAAATAACTCAGTTCTCCCAAGATCCAAACAGTCCGAAAAACAGAGAGAAACATCAAGGAGCAAGATTCAAGGAGTTTTGGAGGTGGATTCACTACAATAGTTGAGACATCATCATTGATATGTTTGTTCATCTCTTTTCTTCTTAATCTTTGTAAAGTTCTCATGAAAATGAAGGGCTAATTTCTCTTTTGTTGGGATTAGGTGTAGCTATTTTATGAGTATGTGTTCTTGATGATCAAGGTGTTGTATGAATTCTAGTTTATTTATCAAATTTGATGTTATCCTTGATTTTCATGTTTTATCTTTAGATTTGAATTGTTATAGACATATACCTTTTGAATCCATGATCTAGGATGATATCTATTGAACTCTAAACTCTAGACATAGATTTGGGTTTAATATTCACAAATTGTATCGAAACTTAATGTTATTGTATTGAGTATTCATCCGAGACATCGGAGTGTAAACAATACGGTAAAGCTGGTGTATTGATTAGTCACCCGAGACATCGGGGATTAATAGGTATGAACGGGACTCTCGTCGTGATCTGGACACGGACACGTACGTAAGCGATACGTGATAATTTTGGTAAATAGCTAAGATTTATATAACTGATTAAGAGGATATGTACGATTAAGGTAGTGAAGTCTAATTCCAGCAAACTTATCTCTCTGTCAATCCTTTAATCATTTAAAGTTATTTTAGTTAACTATTTTATACAAACAAACAACCTTAAAACACTATACTTAAAATTATATTAATTGTTGAACGGCTTAGATATCGCACCAGTCCCTGTGGATACGATAAAAACTATACTTACTTTTGTACTTCAACATGCACCACAAGAGAAAATGCATGAGAGGACAATTCTGGTGAGGAGAGAGATTTGAAAAAAGGTCTGACTTATTATATATAAAGATAACTTGGCGTAATCTTTTTTTTCCTTCCATGTATCTTCTTTTATGAGGGATTTTTTTTTTGTTTTAAAGTTGTTATACAAGTTTTTTTTTAACCATTATACAAGGTTTTTTTTTTGACGAAAGTTATACAAGGTTTTTTATTTTTTGACAAATAGTTAAACAAGTTGTTATATTTTTTTTTATATAGGCAAATGTTAGTTATTAGTATATTATACATTTTTTTCTCCTTTACAAGGATTCGAACTCTGAATCTTCATCAACTCTTTAACCCTTAGCTCAACTGATCAGTTATTTTTTATCTTAGATTGAGGTACTATTTTTTATGCGTATCTTTAATGTTGTTTATGTTCCTATTTTTAATTTTTATGCGTAGATTTCTGTTAGAATATGGCTCTCATTCAATAAGTTATTTGTGGCAAATATTAAGTGAAGATTTCTTCAACAATACAAGGCTCCTATTTCTTTGTGACTACTTCAATCACTACGTGTCACATGTTGGTTGTTGAATGCATGCTTCACATTCCTAGTTATTTGCATCACCTCTTGTTACTTTGAAGATGAAGGCTATATATATTCATCCGTATATGTTTTGAAGGATGAGAACAATAATAACAATTATTATAGAAACACACTTTGTAATACACTTGAGTGTATATTTGGTGAGAATTCATGTTCCATTTGAGAGAGTGTTTTTGAGGAAATATTGAGAGAAATATTACTCTTTGTCCTTATCATTATAAAAGACTTTGTACTCTTTCTTTTACATAGTGGAACTTTGCTCTTGATCGCCCGTGGTTTTTTACCTCTCACATTGTAGGGGTTTTCCACGTAAATCCTGTGTGTTTTATTTCTTGCAATTTTACTTACTTCTCTTTATTTCTCAATTATCACGATCCCATGCTTCCGCATTACGCTGATACCCTAACAAGTGGTATCAGAGCTCTCAGTTGGGAATTGCAAAATGTCTACTAAGTTTGACATTGAGAAGTATGATGGCAAGATTAGCTTTTCTATTTGGCGAGTCCAAATGAGAGCCGTTCTTACTCATAACGGTTTAAAGAAAGCTTTAGATGGAAAGACGAAGAAACCGGTTTCCATGACCGAAGAGCAGTGGGACGAGTTGGATGAAAAGGCGCTCGCATCAATCCAACTTTGCTTGTCTAAGGAGGTTCTCCGTGAAGTTGTCAATGAAACAACTGCTGCGGGATTATGGCTGAAGTTAGAAACTCTTTACATGACAAAGAACCTTGCAAACAAGCTTCGTCTCAAAGAACGCTTATATACCATTCGAATGATTGAAGGTACTCCTATTCAATCTCATCTTGATGAGTTTAACTCTATCATCTTGGATTTGGAAAATATTGATATTAAAATTGATGATGAAGATAAAGCTGTTTTGTTGGTTGTCTCTTTACCTTCTACCTACAAACACTTCAAAGAAATCATGTTGTATGGAAATAATGATACCTTATCTTTTGAAGATGTTAAATCTAATTTATTGTCCAAAGAAAAATTTGATCTTGAAGTTCACTATGTGGACAAGGGTGAAGGCTTAAGTGTTAGAGGAAGAACTCAAGAAAGAGGGAGTATTAATTACAAAAAATCCCGATCCAAATCCAAGGGACGCAAATCCAACAAATTTTGTCGCTATTGCAAGAAACCTGGACACGAGATTTCCGAATGTCTTATCTTGAAGAAAAAGCAAGATAAACAAGAAAAATGGAAAACTCAACAATCCCCTGAAGCTGCCAATATTGAAGCTAATTCTGACGATGACATTACTTTATCTGTTGTCTCTTCTAATAAGAGGAGTAAAACAGAATGGATTCTTGATTCCGGATGTACTTTTCACATGTGTCCTTATAAGGACTTATTTACCACTTTTGAATCGGTTGATTGTGGTGTTGTTTTGATGGGTAATGATGCCCAATGCAAGGTTGCAGGAATAGGTACAGTTTAAATTAAGACTAATGACGGTGTTGTCAGAACTTTGGCTAATGTTCGGTATATACCTGATTTGAAGCGTAACTTAATTTCTCTTGGCACTCTCGAGTCTCTCGGGTGCAAGTATTCAGCTGAAGGTGGAGTTCTAAAGGTATCGAAAGGTTCTCTTGTTTTATTGAAAGCTAACCGAGTCGGTAGCTTATATGTCTTGCAAGGGACTGTTGTGACAGGTTCAGCAGTTGTATCATCTTCTATGCCTGAAAATGATGTCACTAAATTATGGCACATGCGTCTTGGCCATATGAGTGAAAAAGGCATGCATCTTATGAGCAAGCAAGGTCATTTTGGTAAACATGGCATCGGTAAGTTGGAATTTTGTAAACATTGTGTTTTTGGGAAACAGAAAAAGATTAGTTTCTCTACTGCAACTCACCGTACCAAAGGTATTCTTGATTATATTCATTCTGACCTTTGGGGGCCTTCTAAAGTTCCTTCCTATGGAGGACGCCGTTATATGATGACTATTATTGATGATTTTTCTCGTAAGGTTTGGGTTTATTTTCTCCGGCATAAAAATGAGACTTTTCCCACATTCAAGAAGTGGAAAACTCTTGTTGAAACTCAGACAGGGAAGAAAGTGAAGAAGCTCAGAACAGATAATGGATTAGAGTTTTGTAGTGGTGACTTTAATGAGTTCTGCGCAAATCATGGTATTGCTAGACACAAAACCATTCCAAGGAATCCCCAGAAAAATGGTGTTGCAGAACGGATGAACAGAACTCTACTTGAGAGAGCTCGTTGTATGCTCTCAAACGCTAGATTATGGCATCGACGTGATCTTTGGGCTGAGGCAGCATCTACTGCATGTTACTTGGTAAATCGCTCTCCACATTCAGCACTTGACTTCAAAGTTCCAGAAGAGATTTGGTCAGGTAATCCTGTTGATTATTCTAATTTAAGGATTTTTGGATGTCCTGCATATGCACATGTTAATGATGGCAAATTAGCTCCGAGAGCTGTTGAGTGCATATTTCTTGGTTATGCATCTGAGTCTAAGGGGTATCGTTTGTGGTGCTCTGAATCAAAATCACAAAAATTAATTCTTAGCAGAGATGTGACTTTTAATGAGGATGCATTATTATCTTCTGGAAAACAGTCTTTTGTGTCTTCTTCTACCAGTACAGGTAATCTGCAGAGTACTAGCGAGAAGGTGAAGTTTGTATTGAAGCCTACAACTTCTGATGTCGATATCTCATCTTCCTCTATAAATGAATCTAGCATTAATGATCATTGTGTTAATGATGATCGTGATAATAATCTCACTTCTCCTATTCAACAACAAGGAGATGATTACTGTATTGCCCGAGATAGAGCTAGAAGACAAATCAGAAAGCCAGCTAGATACACTCATGATGACAATTTAGTCGCTTATGCATTGTCTATTGCACAAGAGGTAAATGATGGTGTTGAGCCTACCAGCAATACTGAAGCTGTTTCTTGTGTTGAGTCTTCTCAGTGGCTAGTGGCTATGAATGATGAAATAGAGAGTCTTCATAAAAATGGTACTTGGGCTTTGACAGAGCTTCCCAAAGGCAAGCGACCATTGAGGTGTAAATGGGTTTATAAGAAGAAAGACGGCATTCCCGGGGTTGAAGATCCAAGAAGCAAAGCACGATTAGTCGTTAAAGGCTTTAATCAAAAGGAAGGTATTGACTTTAATGAGATATTCTCACCGGTTGTTCGTCATACTTCCATTCGTGTTTTACTTGCTTTTGTTGCTTTGTTTGATTTGGAGTTAGAGCAACTTGATGTTAAGACAGCTTTTCTACATGGAGAGTTGGAAGAAGAAATTTACATGGAACAACCTGAGGGATTTATTGTTCTTGGAAAGGAGCATCTTGTCTGTCGTTTGAAGAAATCTTTATATGGCCTTAAGCAAGCTCCCAGGCAGTGGTACAAAAGGTTTGACTCTTTCATGATCGGGCAAGGTTATTGTAGAAGTCAATATGATGACTGCATTTATTTTCAAAATTTTCAAAACGGATCTTTCATATACTTGTTACTTTATGTTGATGATATGCTTATTGCATCACGTGACAAGTCTTTGATCAAGAAATTGAAAACTCAACTCAGTAATGAGTTTGATATGAAAGAGTTAGGTGCAGCAAAGAAAATTCTTGGTATGGAGATTCGCAGGGACCGTCAAGCTGGTAAACTAATCCTATCTCAGCAGAAGTATATTGAGAGAGTGCTTGATAGGTTTAATATGAATAATTGCAAACCTGTTTCTACTCCACTTGCTGCACATTTCAAGTTATCTTCAGATTTTTGCCCAGATACTGAGGAAGAGATGGAGCGTATGTCGCATGTTCCTTATGCTAGTGCTGTTGGTAGTCTTATGTATGCCATGGTATGCACTAGACCAGATCTAGCATATGCGGTTAGCATGGTAAGCCGGTATATGCATAATCCTGGTAAAAATCATTGGAGTGTTGTAAAGTGGATTTTTCGGTATCTATAAGTTACATCCGGTATTGGCTTGGTATTTGACAAAAGAATGGCTACAACAAATGATGTTGTTGGTTATGTTGACTCGGATTATGGTGGTGATCTTGATCGAAGAAGGTCTCTTTCTGGTTACATCTTTACTCTCTGTAACAGTGCTATCAGCTGGAAAGCTACACTTCAATCTATTACTGCATTATCTACGACAGAAGCAGAATATATTTCAGCAACAGAGGGTGTTAAAGAGGCTATTTGGCTACGAGGTTTGGTCAATGAACTTGGTCTTACACAGGGTGTTCTTACTGTGTTTTGTGATAGCCAGAGTGCTATTCATTTGACCAAGAATAATCGTTATCACGAGAAGACCAAACACATTGATGTAAAACGTCATTTTATCCGAGATATAATTGTTGTTGGTGAGATTATAGTTGAAAAGATTCACACTTCTGAGAATCCAGCAGATATGCTTACCAAGCCACTTCCAAATACCAAGTTTCAGCATTGTCTGGACTTGGTTGGTCTCTACAGTACTTAAGTGCCCTTCGGGGCTTTATTTGGCGATGAGCACTTATCGAATTCGAACCAAGGTGGAGATTGTTAGAATATGGCTCTCATTCAATAAGTTATTTGTGGCAAATATTAAGTGAAGATTTCTTCAACAATACAAGGCTCCTATTTCTTTGTGACTACTTCAATCACTACGTGTCACTTGTTGGTTGTTGCATGCATGCTTCACATTCCTAGTTATTTGCATCACCTCTTGTTACTTTGAAGATGAAGGCTATATATATTCATCCGTATATGTTTTGAAGGATTAGAACAATAATAACAATTATTATAGAAACACACTTTGTAATACACTTGAGTGTATATTTGGTGAGAATTCATGTTCCATTTGAGAGAGTGTTTTTGAGGAAATATTGAGAGAAATATTACTCTTTGTCCTTATCATTATAAAAGGACTTTGTACTCTTTCTTTTACATAGTGGAACTTTGCTCTTGATCGCCCGTGGTTTTTTACCTCTCACATTGTAGGGGTTTTCCACGTAAATCCTGTGTGTTTTATTTCTTGCAATTTTTCTTACTTCTCTTTAATTCTCAATTATCACGATCCCGTGCTTCCGCATTGCGCTGATACCCTAACAATTTCTCTCAACTAATTTGTTTTTTTTTTATCTACAATATCCTTAGATTTCTCTCAACTATTCTTTTTTAATCTACAATATCTTTTTTTTTTGGTAGAATAATCTACAATATCTTTTTTTTTTTTTGATTCCACTAATCTACAATATCTTTAATATATATATTTTTGACAGGAATATATTATATATAAATTCAAATGGAATAATGGTTTCCTATAAATAAGATCGATGCATAAAAAACAAAACAGAAAAATAGAAAAGATAGAGAGGAGCAACGAGTTGGGGTCCGATCGAGAGTGATTCTTCTGTGTAAGGTAATTAAAATTTCATATATTTTCCATGAATCCATTATTATGGCTTTTTGTTTAATTCAATTGCCAGACATACAAAGTTTTGTTTTGTTTCTCTTTTCATTGATTTCAATTCCAATTGATCGATTCCAATTGAATTTCAACCTGTATTCTTTTTAGAACATACAAATCGGTACACGTATAAGAAGCATTAATTTATTTAGAATTTTTTTTTTTGAAAGCTCGGTATCCGGCCTAAACATCGACTAATCCGAGGGATCAATCCCACCACCCAATTACAAGACCCCATTTAAAGCCAGAGTTTTTTCTCTGTATTTAGAACATATTTTAGCTTCATGAATAATTAAGTTATGTCTTGATCACAAATATTTCATAAAGTCATCGACTTTGTCAAACGTTATTCAAATCAGTCCTTCTAAAAATATGCTATGAACTTTTGTGGGTTTTTTTTTTTGGTACAAAAACTTTTGTGGGTTTTAACGGCGTATTTATTTATTTTTTCTTTAAATTTAAATTGTAGTATTATATACTAACTTTGAAACAAAAAATACTAACCTATTTCTTTAATTTAATAGGTATAGATATACAGTGCTCAGAAGCTGCAAAGATTGTACCCATACATAAAAATCATCATGACTATGTCCTACAAATTGTTAGAAGAAGGAGATTTCACCCAAACTGATGATCAATCTCCTAAAGAGTCACCACCAAATTTCTGGGAATTTATCGCCGCTCTTTTTATGCTCATCGGCCTACTTTATGGCATCATGATATGTGTGACCGCGATGACTGCACCTTCAATTGAGTTCTATATAACTGAAGCTTCAATAACCCAATTCAACATCACAAGCAACAATATCTTATATTATAACTTTAACGTCAGCATTACAGTAAGAAATTTCGAAAACCGAATATGTGATTTTGAAAAGAAGATGGATGCAATTCCTTCGTATAAAGGTAACCAATTATCTTTGGTGACTATGGAACCCTTTATTCTAGGCAGTAAAAATACAGTTACATTTCAGCCCATAGTGTTTGAAGGGAACAACCTGATCAAATTAAACGATAAACAAATTGTTGAGTATAATAAGGAGACACAATTAGGAATTTACAACTTACATTTTGAATTATCTAAATATATGGAGCATGGTGGTTGTCCAAGTTTGAGAATTCCTATGATTTCCAATGGTAATTTGACGTCTACTTTCCAAGTCGTCAAATGCTCGTATAAGCCGGAGTCGCTCCGGTGATTCAACTACAATAGAATTTTGATATATTTGTATTATTATTTTATTATTATTATTATTATTATTATTATTATTATTATAGTTGAAATTAGTTTAGACTAGTTTGGGTGGGACTATTTGATTCATGTATTTGGTTTGACACTATGAATTCTCTACAAGTATTTTTATTAATAAATTATTTATATATAGCTTTGTTTTGTCCAACAAATTGCAATTAAATTTAGTTGAGTTCTACTAAAATTCTTAGTAAACAATTATTTATAAATTTTGTGTGTATTTTTTGTTAGCAACGACATATTCTTTTATCAATGGTACCATTCAGCAGCATACGTCAAATAAGATCGTTATCAATTTGAGTTATGTTTTTTGGGCAGCCAGCAACCTTTTAGTGTGTTACTATCATCAAATGGTCAGTCAACTTTCAAGTTCCAAGTTTAAAGCTTCTAGTACAATCAATTTTACTAGGACTAATACCATATCATGCTTCTTATACCAGGAGTAGTTTTTAACAATATTTTTTCTCTGTTTTTCATACTACAAAGTCAATCTTCTTCTTCTTCTTCTTCTTCTTCTTCTTCTTCTTCTTAATGCAAAAGAAACAAAAAAAACTTTTTTCAACAACATTAATGGGGAATCAAAACTCATCATCATATATATTCAAATGATTCATCAACCACGGTACGCTGATTATGCTCTGAAAGCAGAGAAGATTTCAATACAGAGGAAGCATTCAACAAAAGCAAAGGTGGTTGGAGTTTACACAAATGAAGAACAACATGGTAAGAAACCATCACAAGTTATTGTTAGAATATTTTGAGAGTTCCATTCTGAATAAAATAAAATCTAAAATTTATTTTAATTGACATGACCATTATGTGATCGAGAAAATAGTTGAATTTTTGCTTAAATATTTTAAAAATCTTGGTTTGGTACTTCAACTATAATCTCTATTAAGCGGGAGAGTTTTACATGTCAATTATCTTGAAATGTTTTTGGAGACTTATTATTGAGGATATTATAGTGTTCTCTTAAATATTGTTTAGGCTTAATTACACTTTTAGTCATTTAACTTATTTTTAGGTTTCATTTTAGTTCTTTAATTATTAAAAGTTTCATTTAAGTCCTTTAACTTTATTTTTTTAGTCAAAATGGTCCTTTCAAAATCTAAGCCATTGAATCTTATAAGTTCATGTTCATAGTATCTAATAGTGAACTACCAACATCTAAACTTTTTTTCTTTTCTTCCTCTTCTTCAATATTGCATAATCTTCAAAGCATTCATCATGAATATAAACACAAAAAAATTTAAAAATCAAATTTTAATAAATTGCAAATCAAAATAACTCTTTAATTTATCAAACAACCATGGAGTTTAGACCCATTGCTGGATGCGGTAAATCTGGGTTATCGAGTGAAGATTCAGAGACTAAAGTGTTGTTATTTGGGATTTTTTTCTTGGAACAGGAAGAAGTTGAAGGAGACTAAAGTGTTGTTATCTGGGATTTTTTTTCTTTGAGTGGGGGTTTTGGGTAAGGAGATACGTGGAAACTAGATCTGGCATGGTGAATTAGTAAGAGAGAATTTCAGAAGTGATTGTGCTGTGGTGTATTTGGATGAATGAAAAAAACTTTGTAAAGGAGAAAGTAGTAAGATGGATAAGAAGAAAGGATATGTGTGAGTTATTAAAGGTCGATGCAGATGAGATGATATGATGTCTATTGTGAGAAGTGATTATGGTATCAAAGGTGTAATTTTGATTTTTATGTTTGTGTTTTTTCAAGATGAATGTCATGAAACTGTCAAAAAAAAATGATGAATGTTATGAAGATGCAATATTGAAGAAGTGGAAGAAAAGAAAAAAAAGTTAGATGTTAATAGTTCACTATTAGATATCATGGACTCACAAGATTAAATGGCTTAGATTTTGAAAGGATTTTTTTGACTAAAAAAATAAACTTAAGAGACTTAAATGAAACTTTTAATAGTTAAGGGACCAAAATAAAACCTAAAAATAAGTTAAGAGACTAAAAGTGTATTTAAGCCTATTGTTTAATGACTATTTTGCCTCAATGATGTTAAAAATTGAAGTCTCTTATTTTTCCGCTGTGTAAATCATTTAATTATATTTTGACTTACTGTTTTACAATAATGGTAACTCTTCCCATATAATAGCACATAATATACTAATATTTTGTTATGCTTTTCTTATACCACTTTTCCGCTGTGGATGAATCAAAATATGTTGAGAATGTGAATTTAAATAGTGAATGACCACTTTAGATGAAATGGTGCATATTTTTAATGAGTTGTGTTTTGACAAGATATTGTTTTCTATGCAAGAGATTTCATGCATTGATATAGGCCTTTACCATCAAAGTGGGACCGCTTATATTCTTTGATTGACATGTGATTTTATGCCTAAAGGTGATTATTATATGTTATAATTAAAAAAAATTGACTTGAGATGGGGTTATTGGAGAATCTATTGAACGGAGGAATTTGCCTGCCTAAAGGTGACAACTTTCAAAGTTCAATGTGTATTCATTGATTAACTCGTCTGAGGTTTTGACTTAGGCTTTGTCCTTAGTTTGTGCATTCTGCCAAAAGTGATTGTGCTATTGTATTAGCCTCATTGTGATAACTTGTTGATTTTGAGTTATATCTTGTCATATGATATACTTAATGCATTCAGGTTTTGGTTTTAACAATAAATTTTTCAACAAATAATTGTCGTTTGAGGTTTTGACTTAGGTTTTGACCTTAGTTTGTGCTTTCTGCCCAAAAGTAATACATTATATAACTTTGAAACAAAAAAAATACTAACCTATTTCTTTAATTTAATATTAGATACAGGGTGCTCAGAAGCAGAGATTGTATTCATACATAGAAATCATTGTGATTATATCCTACAAATCATTAGAAGAAGGAGGTTTCACCCAAAATGATGATCAATGTCCTGAAGAGTCACCACCAGATCTCTGTAATACTATTGCCGCTCTTTTTACGCTCATCGGCCTACTTTATGGCATCATGATATGCGTGACCGCGATGACCGCACCTTCGATTGAGTTCTACATAACTGAAGCTTCAATAACCCAATTCCACATCACAAGCAACAACATCTTATTAGATAATTGAAATTTTGAAAACCGAATACGTGATTTTGAAAAGAAGATGGATGCAATTTCTTCGTATAAAGTTAACCAATTACCTTTGGTGACTATGGAACCCTTTGTTCTAGGCAGTAAGAGTACAGTTACATTTCAGCCCATAGTGTTTGAAGGGTGTTAGTGCTTAATTCATGTTGTATAGCATAGGTTTGGTGGCTTAGCGAGCAGTGCGTGGCTCAACGAGCAAGCACTCAGCATAAGTGCTTTTTGCGTACGTGTGCGCGCGCATGTGCGTAGTTGTAATGTGTTGTGGAGCTATATAAGGCACACTACTATGATGATCAATGTATGAGATACACTTTGCAATTAACAAGTGGTATCATAGGCCCATTTAAGGACCTGTAACAAAAAAACAATTAGGAACATCTTGATCAAATTAGACGATAAACAAATTGTTGAATATAATAAGGAGACACAATTAGGAATTTACAACTTACATTTTGAATTATCTAAATATATGGAGCATGGTGGTTGTCCAAGTTTGAGAATTCCTATGATTTCCAATGGTAATTTGACGCCTACTTTCCAAGTCGTCAAATGCTCGTATAAGCCGGAGCCGATCTGGTGATTCAACTACAATAGGATTTTGATATATGTTTGATATTATAGTTGAAACTAGTTTAGGTGGGACTATTTAATTCATGTATTTGGTTTGACACTACAAATTCTCTACAAGTATTTTTATGAATAAATTATTTATATATAGTTCTTTGTTTTGTCCAACAACCTGCAATTAAATTTAGTTGAGTTTTACTAAAATTCTAAGTAAACAATTATTTATAAATTTTGTGTGTATTTTTATCAATGGTACCATTCAGCAGCACACCTCAAATAGGATCGTTATCAATTTGAGTTATGTTATTTGGGCAGCATTTTAGTGTGATACTATCATCAATGGAATTACTAAGTTCAGCTGATTTTGTGTTAAATTCTGCAATGACAAATCCTTTCTACGGATGACTTTTAAGTACTTAATTCATTATTATTGTAAAAAAAAAAAAAGGTACTTAATTCATTATTAAGTCCGTTAGAAAAATGGATTATTACACTAGTCTCCAAAATAAAAATTCTGTCAAATATGTGAATAGCCCTCAATCTCGAAAGTTGTACGAGCCATTACACAATACAATTGTTTGAAGCAATGGTATGGTGTTAGTATTATCTTAGACAGAAACGAAGACGATTAGTGCTAGAATATCAAAGTTGTGTGATCATTAACTTTGGAAGTTTAATTTGACGCCTAACAATTGTTCTAATAGTAGCTAGACAAACGAGCAATGTCGCTCATTTATTAAAGAGAGCATATGTTAGTTCTCAAGTTTATGTTAACAATTCATATCCTATCCTGTATTGAATCAGTTATAAATAATTATTTAATGAAATAAAATGTGTTGATCTTGTTCTAATGGTAGGGACAATCTAATCTAATAATTAGCATAAAACAATGTGGCAATTGTGGTGATAATGGTTCAAGGTTATCAGCCATAGTGCAGGACTCTTTTTTATGTTAGATAGAAAAAAGAAAAAAAGAAAAATCAAATAAACAAATACTAAATAAAAAGCAAAAACAGACAAATCTGTAAACACAGACAACAGTCAACAGCAGCGCGCCTTTTCCGCTTTTCAATTTGTCAACTTTCATCAAATTGAAGTATAATCTTTCACCCAATGTTTTAAGAACCGGACCGGACCGGCCGGTTCGACCGGTTCAACCAAGAACCGGACTCAGTACCGGTCCGGACGAACCTACTGAACCGGAAGTCGCGGGAACCGGACTTCAAACCGTTTAAACCGGTGAAAACCGGTAGAACCGTCGAACCGGTCCCGGTTTTAAAAAACCGGCCGGCCATCTATTTTAAAAAAAAAAAACAGAAAAACTCTACTGCTACTTCGTATGTTGTCTCCACACAGAGAGAAATAGATGAAGCAGGGGTAAAAAATAGAAGAATGAATCAAGACATAAACCAAAGAAAAAGAGAAGAATGTAGACTTGTTAAAATGGAGAAAGAATACTAAAGAAAAAGAGGAACTTTATTGGCAAGAGATGAAGCAGAGAAATGAAATTGCCATTTGCAAGGGATGTGGCGGCTGCTCAGTAATAACAATGAGGAGAATTAAATAATTTTAGGGTTAGGTGTGTTTGTTAATTTGGACTTGAGCCACATATTGGGCTTAAAATCATAAATTTAGCCGCTAGACTTTATCTTTTGACAAAGATTTTGGCACTAGACTAACAACTTTTTTTTGGTATATTATCGTTATTAACTAGACTAACAACTTTATTTATTTATATTAATTATATTTTTTTAAAAACAAAATATTGTGAATTAGTTGTAAAAATTAATACTAAATATACTATTTATTTAATAACCGGTTCAAACGGTTCCATAACGGTTGAACCAGTTGAACCGATTGAACCGTGAACCGGAGGTCACACCGGTTCAACCTCTGGTCCGGTTTTTAAAACATTGCTTTCACCAAATTTACAAGCAAAAAAGTTTAATAACTCTTTCTTCTTTTATAGTTTTTTTTTTATAGGAAAATGTTAGTTGTTAGTGTATTGTTAGTATATTATCAATTTTTTTATTAAAGATTGTTTTGTTAATTTTATGTGGTACTCGCATGCTTACATGTTTATTTTTGTTCTTTTAGATTTTTTTAAAACTATAAAACCCTTAGTCAAAAAAAAAAAAACTATAAAACCCTAAACATTCAAAAAAGAAACTCGTTTGAGAAACTTTGACTTTAATTTCATTAAGAGATTTTCAACTTTTTCTTCAATAAAAGCTTTGACCCACTTAAGCATATCCAAACATTTTCAAAAAAACTAAAAAAACACATGTATCTTAGGGTGTTAATACTTTCCTATAGATGTTTATGGTGCTAATATATTTTCTTTACATAATCAACTCTCGTACCTTGATCTCTTATCACATTGCTTATTGCTTTAATGCTTCTTTAAGTTTTGTATGTTTATTTGTGGGTTTTATCCTATCTTTTTCTCATTCCCTAAAAAAAATTAAAGTTCGGTGATGATGACTTCTTATTTTACAAGTCAAAGTTAATCAATAACTTGATCTCCGAAAATAATTGCGATGCAATAAGTATTACAAAATAAATTTGAGTTTATCTAAGTAAAACAGAGAAGAATAAAACACAAGTTCAAGACTAGATGCATACCAATGATATCTCATAAAGTTGTGACTTAAGTCACATATGAGTTTATATGTTATGTTTCAGTGAACCTTGTTTTGTGATGAAATTATTATTTTGCTTATTTATTTATTTATTTATTTATTTATTTATTTGCTTATGATTATATATATTGGTGTTTTCTTGTTGCTCTCATTCAATATGTGTTTCTTTGACTAATTCAATATGTGTTTATAGATAGTGAAATTAGGATTCCACTTGTGCTAATTCTTATTCCAATATTCATTAAATTTTGAAATCAAATTATTGTTTTATTTTCTTACCTATGAATTATAGTTTTGGTCTTTTGCTAAAATGCAGATATGTCTCTACCTATGACCACCACTAATGAGAGCAATATTGATTAGGATATCGAGTCTGGGTCTCTACCTATAACCACCACTATTGATGAGGAGATCGAGTCTGACAACTCATTGACCGCAAAGTTGGACCATCGTTTTGTGAACGATCGAGAAAGAATCAAGAATGTGGCTAGTCTAATTCAACAAATGTTTGCTGTGCTTGGTACCGCATTTTTTGTTCAAACCAAGAGCCTACTTGATCTCCACCCACAAGTGTATGGGGGCATTTACTTGTGTGCTAGTTTGGTGTACGTGATCCTCTTGGTAATTACTATTTTACAGCCACCAACAAACACAAGCTTATTGAAGTGTCTAATGTTGATGATAATATTGAGTGTGATGATAGTCCTTGTAGCTTCCATGGCCAACATGTGGACTTGCTTAACATCAGGTGGAATTTGGTTGATTGGAATAATTATCGTCGTGAAAGGATCGAAAGAGGAATTTCTGAAACAATATAACAAATTGGTGAATCCCGTTGCAGACAAATGGTACTATAAAACCATCTCATGTATCGTTTTAGTCAGCTTTTTGACCCTTAAATTCATCTTTTGGATCCCTATCAAATTATGCGGGAAAGGCCTATCGGTATTGGCAAAAGATTGTTGGAGTTCTCGTTGCTGTGAGGATCCGTATGATGAGACCATGATGATGAATTTTAGTAACATGAATTTTAGTAACCGAATTCAATGAATAGTCTAAGATGAGCTTAATAGTAAGATTTATAAAAGCTGTTTTTGATTGTAGCCGTTTTGCTCTCAAAAAGTTTGTTTGTTTCAGGCTCTATGTTGGGCCTGCCCTCGTATTATCTACTGTAATAATAATTCAGGTTTGGAAACAGAGTATTGGCTCAATTTTAATTTTGTAAACTCAAGTTGAATGTAAACTGAAGTTGAAGTTGATCTCTCTTCTTTTATAAAATCCATAGCTTCTTATATTCTGTTATTTTGCCAAAATTTTACAAGCCTAGCTAGGACAATGGAAAAGAGTAGTTAAGGATTTACAGTTTTTTTGTTATTGTTTATATATATATATATAGTCCTAAGAAAAGAAAACTCTACTTCAACAGAGTTGATTCAAAGGTAAGATTATAAAATACCTCATAATTCAGACAACAAATGTCTCATATAATAATTACTATGACAAAATGATAAATTATTAAAAACTCGTACAATCATACACATAAAGTAGAAGAATTTAAATTTGAACCCTATCATGATCATGAACTCCGACCTAAAAATTTTGGTATTTTGTACTAGTTAAATTATGATTTGTAAACTCCTATAATAATTTTTTTTGGATACAAACTCTTATAATAAAATTTACTTTGATCTTTCTCATTATCACATTATGTCAAATTATTAGACTGCTATATGCTTAATTATTTATTGTTTTGCTTAGTTATCTATAGTAATGAAAAAATGTTTATTAATGATGTCAATGAAGGGGATTATTATGCATCCAATGAGGAGGAGACACATATGGATGAAAATGAAAGCCAAATTGAGAAATTTATTATCACAAAGAAGGAGTCAGTTGAAGGATGTTGTTAGGAAGTTAGTTGAAGAAGTTACTTGTTTGTTAAGAAAATTCTAGAAGTGTATAAATACACCTATGTAATGTTATGTAATGTGATGTAAATATATCTCTCATTGTTGAAATAAAATTCTCACATTACAAACTCTCTTCTCTCAACTCATTTTCCTCCATCATTCACTCATTCACCATTTACACACAAATATAATTTTAAAAGATAATTTAAAATATATATACAATATATATATATATATATATATATATATATATATATATATATATATATATATAAAATTTTCTATTATTTAAAAACATGTTATACTAACCCAAGGGGTGTGGTTGAGCGGTTGGGCTCATCCTCTCCTAACAAAGGGTCGAGGGTTCGATCCTCGCCTTGGGTATGGAGCAACTTTAAATCTTTGGGCCAGCTATCCCACCCTTCGAGATGCCTCCAATCTAGCGAAGGATTAGTCACTGCGTTCGGCAGTGGATACCCCGGTCTCGACTAAAAAACAAAAAACATGTTATACTGATACAATATAATTTGTCTATTGTACATTTGTACCATAAAATTTCCCCTATTTCTCATATAAGTTGGCGTAATCTTTTTTTTTTCCTTCCATGTATCTTCTCTTATGAGGTTTTTTTTTTTTGATTTAAAGTTGTTACAACTTTTTGTTTTAAAAATGTTATACAAGTTTTTTTTGAGCCATTATACAAGGTTTTTTTTTGACGAAAGTTATACAAGTTTTTTTTTTTTTGACAAACAGTTAAACAAGTTGTTGTATCTTAGATTGAGGTACTATTTTTTATGTGTATCTTTAATGTTGTTTATGTTCCTATTTTTAATTTTTATGCGTAGATTTCTCTCAACTAATTTGTTTTTATTAATCTACAATATCTTTAATATATATATTTTTGACAGGAATATATTATATATAAATTCAAATGGAATAATGGTTTCCTATAAATAAGATCGATGCATAAAAAACAAAACAGAAAAATAGAAAAGATAGAGAGGAGCAACGAGTTGGGGTCCGATCGAGAGTGATTCTTCTGTGTAAGGTAATTAAAATTTCATATATTTTCCATGAATCCATTATTATGGCTTTTTGTTTAATTCAATTGCCAGACATACAAAGTTTTGTTTTCCAATCGATCGATTCCAATTGAATTTCAACCTGTAATCTTTTTAGAACATACAAATCGGTACACGTATAAGAAGCATTAATTTATTTAGAACATACTATTTTAGCTTCATGAATCATTAAGTTCATGTCTTGATCACAAATATTTCAAAAAAGTCTTCGACTTTGTCAAATGTTATTCAAATCAGTCCTTCTAAAAATATGCTATGAACTTTTGTGGGTTTTAACGGCTTATTTATTTATTTTTTCTTTAAATTTAAATTGTAGTATTTTATACTAACTTTGAAACAAAAAATACTAATCTATTTCTTTAATTTAATAGGTATAGATATACTGTGCTCAGAAGCCGCAGAGATTGTACCCATACATAGAAATCATCGTGACTATGTTCTACAAATTGTTAGAAGAAGGAGGTTTTCTGTGAATTTATCGTCGCTCTTTTTATGCTCATCGGCCTACTTTATGTCATCATGATATGCGTGACCGCGATGACCGCACCTTCAATTGAGTTCTACATAACTGATGCTTCGATAACCCAATTCAACATCACAAGCAACAATATCTTATATTACAACTTTAACGTCAGCATTACCGTAAGAAATTTCGAAAACCGAATACATAATTTTGAAAGGAAGATAGACGCAATTTCATCATATAAAGGTAACCAATTACCTTTGGTGACTATGGAATTCTTTGTTTTAGGCAGTAAGAGTACAGTTACATTTCAGCCCATAGTGTTTAAAGGGAACAGTTTGATCAAATTAGACGATAAACAAATTATTGAATATAATAAGGATACACAATTAGGAATTTACAACTTACATTTTGAATTATTTAAATATATGGAGCATGGTGGTTGTCCAAGTTTGAGAATTCCTATGATTTCCAATGGTAATTTGACGCCTACTTTCCAAGTCGTCAAATGCTCGTATAAGCCGGAGCCGATCTGGTGATTCAACTACAATAGCATTTTGATATATTTTTATTATTGTAGTTGAAATTAGTTTAGACTAGTTTAGGTGGGACTATTTGATTCATGTATTTTGTTTGACACTATAAATTCTCTACAAGTATTTTTATGAATAAATTATTTATATATAGTTCTTTGTTTTGTCCAACAACTAGCAATTAAATTTAGTTGAGTTTTATTAAAATTCTAAGTAAACAATTATTTATAAATTTTGTGTGTATTTTTTGTTAGCAACGACATATTCTTTTATCAGTGGTACCATTCAGCAGCACACCTGAAATAGAATCGTTATCAATTTGAGTTATGTTATTTGGGCAGCATTTTAGTGTGATACTATCATCAATGGTCAGTCAACTTTCAAGTTCCAAGTTTAAAGCTTCTAGTACAATCAATCTTACTAGGACTAGTACCATATCAAGCTTCTTATACTAGGAGTAGTTTATAACAATATTTTTTCTTTGTTTTTCATACTACAAAGGGACAAATTGATAGTGTAGTTGAAAATTAAAATTAGATCTTATAAAAAGGGACAAAATTTCTTTTTAAGAGGATCTTATAATTAAGGACAAAGGTAGTATTATTAATCAATCCTGACTATTAATTAGTACTCTTTCCGCATTAAAACATAAGTCGTTTTAATCATATTATATAAACTAGTTTGTACACCCGTGCCAAGCACGGGAATTATATATTTTTTTATAAATACTTAAAAATATTAAGAAATATGTAAGATGCATATTGACTGTACTATAGTAGCTAAATATAGACCGTCCGATTATAATTTTAAGTTTAAATTTTAATTTATTTTTTAAATATAAATTTGAGTTTTAAATTTGACTATCCGATTTTGCTATGAACGATTTCAATTTGACTAAATGCAATATAGTCACTAATCAATTATTGCACTCAATCTTGGTCCAGAATAATATTATGGGCGTGACAGTAAGAATTTAAGTAGATATCCCTTGGCATGACGCATATATCGGTTAGCAGGTGCGAGGCGAGAAAATTTATAAAGTGCGTGCAAAATTTTAGCTTTGAACAAAAGAATTTCAATTTTGTTCTGAACTAACCACTAAAAATTTCAATTTTGACCTAATTTCAAATAGGTTTTTGACGCTATTAATATCTCAAATTAGTTTTGATTTTTGACTCTATCAATATCTCAAATTAGTTATTATTTTTGTCAATTATTTTTCAACTTAATCATTCAAAGGGAGTAAATTGAATTTTTTTAAGAAAGATAGGGACCAAATAAGAAATATTTAACAAAATCAGTGACTAATTAGTAATAGGGCAAATTACAAAGATGATTATACTAATTATACTGATCATTATTAAGATTTATTGAGAGAAAAAAATTAAATTTGTAGAATAAGAAATTAAAAAAAAAAAGGAAGCCAAATTAATTTCTAAATTAAGGATCCGCCTTTAGTTAGTACTGTTATTTAGCTTTTATATCAATCATAATATGAATCATGTTTAAAATAAGAAAATGCATTTAATTTGATTTATTAAGAAAAGGAAACACAGTTAAAAAGGGAAAAATTATGTAATTATGTAAATTCGGTAGAAATTTTGATTTTTTTTTATTTTGGTTACTACATGTACAAAGTTTTGAATGAATTAATCTAATAAGTAATAAGTAGGCAGATCCAATCAAATATTTATAAATAATGAAAAAAAAATCAAATCTTAAAATGTAGAAAAAGAAATTTATGCGCTAGTTTGATTCATCCAAATTATAAGTCTTCATCACTCATTTTTTTTCTTCTTCTAAAGTTGTGACATTCTTCATTTTGCTTCAACACCTACCATTTTAAGTTTTTCACGGTTTGCTATTTGTTTAATCCTTAAATATGGTCTTTTATATTTTTATTATCAAAGAACCATAAGAAACACAGTATATATTTTATAGTTTGTATAATAGAAACACAGTAATCTATAATAGAAACACAATAATCTGGTGAAACAATTCTACACCATTTCATATATACATATAAACAGAAACAAAATTGATTTATATTATACACAATTTCATTAATAAATTAGAAAAACGTGAAACAAATTGATATGAAGTACAATTGGACAATAAATATAAAATTTAAAAAAAATACAAATAATGTATCATTAATTCATTGCAATCAAACTCATTTGTTTATCTTCGTCATAACATCTTTCATGTCATATTTCTGAACACCAGAACCAATAATCATTCTCATAACATCTGCAAATAAAATGTAAAAAAAATGATTAACTCTAACTCATAAAATCATATTGATATAAATATATGATTAAAATATATTGACATGCTATATAGAAATATATGACTAAAATAAAGTAATAAAAATACAAATAAAATAACAGAAGAAAGGAGAAAAGAGTTGAAAAACGTGTTATTTGTAGTGTTCACCCAATAGCTATTTATAGAAGAAAAGTAACAATTTAAAAAGGTAATAAAAATCAGTCATAATTGACTTTAATTGACATTAATGTAATATTTAATTTTTTTTTTGGGTATAGAATGTAATATTTGATTTGCTATTCTAAGTTTATACTATTTTGAGAAAATTTAAAGTATATTTTGATACGTAATTATTATTAATATACTAATTTCTTTTGGCACAAAATATAATTTGTTTTTGTTGTTGTTTAATAATTTTAGGGTTTTAACTTATAAGTATCAATATTATAAAAATGTTTTATATTTGAATGAATATATAAGAATTTTTTTTATTATTTCAACTAATTATTTTTATATTAATTATTGTTTAATTTATAATTTTCTATGATAATTTATTAAAATGTGACAAATTAATTTAAAAATTAACTTATGCAGTGTAATTAAAGGCTATGATAATTTAATACCATTTTCATAAATATGTTTCATACAAAAATATTTTTTTGATATAAAACAGATTTTTTGAAGTATTTTAAATGATATCAATGTAACAAAAAAAAAGAGTGATAGTATTTTTTTTGTAGCAATAGCAATTAATATCAAATGCTTGAGAGGAGAGAATTCATGAGAAGAGAATACGGTGAGGAGAGAGAATTTGAAATAGTTCTGGCTTATTATATATAAAGATTAAAAAATATAATTAATATTATATGGAAAAGAGAATTTATGGGTTAATTTCCAAATCTTCATTCATTACAATTAAAATTATATTTAAGGGTAGAAGAATTGTTTTTTTTGACGCAATTTAAGGGTAGAAGAATTGAATTTTATATTAATAGTCTTTCATCGTGGTTACTACTATTTTTGTATGAAGAAAAGTTGTTACAGTATATGTAAGTTTGGATTCCTACTCTGATGTCTATCTTTTGAAAAATTGTCTTCCCACTCCTATACTTGATCCTTCACCCCTACAAACCACTTTTGATTATCTCATTTTACCCTTTTTTATTATTAATTTTTTTACATTATTATTTTTATTATTCATTTTAATTTTTCCGAATATAATGTTCATCACAATTTGTTCCGGTATAATAAATTTTTTAATACTACTACGAAAACAAGCTTTTATAGCGCATATTTAATAGCGCTTATTGAAGGTTGACACGGAGCCCATTTAATAGCACTTTTAAGAAAAGCGTTATTAAAACATAAACAATGGGACGCTACAATAGCAGTTTTGGTGAAACTGCTATTAAAAGGTGCGAACGCGAATGACTATTATAGCACTTCTAGAAAAAGCGTTATTAAAGCTGTTACTGTATAATAGCGTTTTTGTCATAAGTGCTATAGTAGAAAAAATTAATAAAAGAAATTTGTTGTTGCTGGGTGTCGAACCTTTGACCCCAAAGTTGTTGATTAATTATTAATTATTAATACATAAAATAAAATAAAAAACAAAAAAGAGACCAAAGTTAAAAGAAAAAAATATCAGTCCCAATCCTTTAATTTCCTTCGTTTCTCTCCATCTCAAACCTTAATCTTCATCCTTATCAAGCTTCGTTAATCCCAGAACCTCACCGTCGACCATTAATACTTGGAGTTCCGTTCACACCTCCATCTCTCCAAACCCTAGTTCGTTCGACCTAGCACCTGCATCGACGGCATCCCCGTCGAACCCTAAATCACGTGATTTCTCTTCCTACTCAGCAAGAACCCTTTTTCTTCTTTCAACAACTCTGATTTCGTCACTCCCTTCTACGTGTATTTTATGTTCTTAGAAGAAAGGCATACGTGAAAAGGCTTTGAGGAAATTCATGTTGTTTTACAGGAGCTAAAGGTAATTTCAATTTTCCTCTGTAATTTAATTTGTAAGATTCAACTTTTTGGGTATTTTTTTCTAATGGGTTTGTAGGAAGAGGGTTTAATGGAAGGACCTCAATTCACAAGGTGGCAATGAAGATGTAAAAGGGATTTTTTTTTTACGATTTCTTAATTTATCTTTTTTTTTTTTTATGATTTATTAGGTTTGGTAATCTTGTAATAGTTTCATGATTCAATTCCTAGTATGTTATTGTTATATACTATTGCTGCATAGCCTACTAATTTTTTTGTGCAAATATTTGAAATCAAAGGATCAAATGGCTTATTTACACTACTTCGGAAAATCTAAGTATTGACACTTAATATATCATGATAATATAGAATTTTGGTGTAAAATTATAGAATAATTAGTGTGTTTATATAAATTTCCATTGTTTGAAGGCTTGAAGGAGGTAAATATTTTCTCTTTCTTAACCATTTGCCCCCATTTGTTTTTGTTGTTGTTGATGCCTTTAACATTTTGTAACCAGTTGAAAGTGAATTTGGATTTTTGTTTCTTCATGTGTGATGCTTTCAATTCCTTGTTAGTTTATAATAATGGATTGTGTGAATATTTTCTGTGATGGTTTAGTTGCCTAGCTTGTTTGTATTGTTGATTGCACTACTACAATTTTGGCCTACAATAGTACTAACTTAATAGAGATTTCAATTCCTTTTGTTGCTGTTGAAAGTTAGTTTGAATATGATTTTTTTTTGTTGAAAGTCAGTTTGAATATGATAATGTTTTTTAGCACTAGGTTAATATTAAGTGATCGTTGTTTAAATTAAAGTTGTGTCGTGGAAATGGTTTTTGAGCAAGGATAAGGTGAATCAATGTATGTTATATGAATGGTTATCGAAACCGGTGTTGTGTATGCAGAGGTGAGCATCGTTCTCGAACTGTGATTCCTCGATTTTTTCTGGTTTTTTCTTCTGCTACAACACACTGTTATTTTGCTGTGTTTAAGGGCAGGGGATTCTGCTGCTGTCCAGGAGTGATTCCACACAAGAGATGGATCAGTCGACTATAAAGGAAGACCTGTTCTCAAGCGGCATACCGGCAATTGGAAAGCTTGTCCATTTATCCTAGGCAAGTTTTGTTTTTCGTTTATCTTATGTACATCAAGTAATTTGTGTGTAACATTTTCTGTGTAATATGAATAATAGGCAATGAGTGTAAATAAGAATAATTCCATTGAAGCAGCAATGTTTAATTCCATTGATTTTTATTCTACACTGGTTAATGTTTGTCAATTGAAGCTGCTAAAGTAACTTACAATTATAGTGCTACTCTTGGTGATTATAGCTCCTTATGAAGCTGTGAGATTATGGTAAGAAAATCGATGTTTCTAGGGCCATTGAACCATTGTCAACTTTACCCTATTTATTAATAAAAAACTTACAAATCATTGTTCTCTTTGTAGGGACACAAAAAGTGCTTTATCACTGTTGCATCTTTGCTGCTTCTTATCTGAGTTGGCTTTTAAATGATTTATGTTAATAGTACATTGTAAATAAGAATAATACTTGTTAGAATGTTGATATTTTTCACATTTGTATTATCTGACTTGTTTGCTTTTGTTGTGTAGATTGCAACAAGCATATATATAGATTATTGTTCTTACTACGCATTTGGAGGATTCTTAAGGTCTGCTTGTTTTTTGTATCATTTAAAATGCGTTTCATTTTACATTTATAATACTGAATTTTGATGATTGGATTTATTGATAGTTACATGGTTCAATTTGAACTTCTTGCATATTGCCTAAGTAAAAAAGAGAATTTGAAAAATGTGGTTCAATAGTATTGCCTCGTGATTTTGAAGATGTTATTAGTGATTTTTTGTTGTCATTTTAGGACACTGAGCTATCTATCTTTCGTAAAGACACATCGCTCATAGAGACAAATAAATGAATGAACATGGCATGTAATCTTGGAACACTATTATTCAGTTTTGATTAATTGCAAGGCATAGAATAGGACCCTCACATTGTGACACAATACTTTTGCTTAATAAAGGATTTTATGCTCTGCTTCCAGCATAATTCCGATACTGGTTTTGGTTCACACACTACTGCAATTTTAAATCTTATAGTTTACTTAGCTCCTTCTTCAAATGTGTTGGCCAGATTGTTTTTGTGGTCCGTTTTTTTTTTCTTCTTCTGAATTTTAACTCAACTTTGTTTTCCTTTTTCTTCATTTTTTTATGCAAAGCTAGAAGCTTCAGCCATTTAAGGAGAAGGCTTGCACCTTCGTCAATGATATCAAGCAAGTTCACACTCTTACTATCTTGCTTTCTCACTTTACTTCGTTTTATTTGAGTATGTTAGTTCATGCATTTCCATGTAGCTTAGAACCTTTGGCTGCATATTTTTTTTGCTTCTGTTTTGCTGTTATTTTTCGATAACTCTACTTGTGCTTATGAAAGGTATTTGCCGTGGTTTTCCTGCTGATGTTTTAGCTTCAGGGTGATGCCTTTAACGGTTGGGTTGGTTAAGATTAGTATTTGAGTAATTTAGATTATTTTCCATCTTGTCTCTGGTTGTTCTAAGGATTGTTGCTTTCATTCTTTTGTGAATTTGCTACTGTGAGTGAGCTGCTTCTTCTCTATAAATTATAGTTCCTTTTGTTTTGCAGGGTAGTTGATTACTAAAGTAACATGTAGTTGGTAAGTTGTATCATATAAATATTAAATTAAACTTTTTTCTTAGACAAATAATTGTCACATCGACATTGATTATAATTTGAGTAATTGAATGTAACCAAATGTGTCGGTGTCAGACACTCGACATGTCTTAAATTTGAAGTGTCGGTGCTACATATGTTACGAATTTACAACATTGAAAATGAGTTTTAACTTTTGCTTAGTGGTAGTTATTCTTTTACCACTGCTGAACCATTTTCTGTATGATAATTTTGATTTTGATTTGATGTGTTGAGTTAACTTTCTCTTGTTTTATATGTTAACTTTAATCTGTTTGCTTTGGTGTTCTGGCCTCATCAACTTGCAGGAAATGGACGGTTGGGAGCATTTGGTTCAGGTTGCAGTAAACCAGTTTTGTTGTCTTGTATTGGTTGATTTAATCTGATTAAGGTTGAGGATTATAAGACCTTTGTATTAGCATAATTAAGTTTGTTTTGGTGGTGAGAGTTATGTACTTTGATATATATATATATATAGGACCTTTGTATTAGCATAAGTTTGTTTTGTTGATTAGAGATTGTACTCAATTTGAATATTATATATATAAATTACATGATATTACTTACCATTGTTCGTTTGGTGTAGTTTTTTCTTTTGAGCTATGCCCTCTTTATATACCAAAGAAAAATTGAAATTAACTGTAGTTATATATTAAAAAAACACTCCAGGTTGAATTTTTTTTAAAACAAGTAAGACTTACAATAGCTTTTTAAATTGAACCGCTATAAAACGTTTGGAAAAAACATATTTACAATAGCGCTTTGCACACGGGCGCTATAGAACCTCTTGGACTTTCTGCCATATAATAGCGCTTTCCATAGGAACCGCTATTAAATACTGTTGTTAAACGCGTATAATCACCTATTTTATAGCGTTTTTTAACTTACAATAGCGTTTTCTGTAAGCGCTATAATACGCATCAGACCTATTATAGCACCAACAGCTATAACGCTTTTAAGTGCTATAAAAACTCAAAATAAGCGCTATAAAATGCAATTTTTGTAGTAGTAATCCAATTTACCGAAACATTTGATAAAAAGATTCCAATTTGGTAAAATATACATAACACAATTACAAGTGTTCCGGTTTGCTACTTGAATTACACCAGTAATACTGGAATACAACAAAAGTGTTCTGGTTTGTATTATTTTATTTTTTTACCTTTTCTTATTTTTCTTATTTTGTATGCATACTTTGTACTCTTTTTCATAGGAAAATGAATTTCATGATATACTTCCAATTCTTTCTTCTCCTTCTTCACCTCTCCCCAAATTCACATAAAGAATGATATTTAATTCATATTTAATTCACATGTAATTGGAAGCTTTCATGGAGATGTTTTCACTCTTATCTATATTTAATTCTTCAAATGTTCCACCAATATGCCGGTCCAATTTTTTTGTGACGGTACAAATTAACTTGCATTGAATATTTATCCAGGTACACACGTAAATCTCTTCCGGTAACAACTTGAGCTTCATATGTATACCGGAACAATTGAAAACTTAATACGGTAAAGTCACATTCACACCGGAACAACTTACAATCATTCTGGTAAATCATATGCATCGGTTTATTTTATCAAACCGGAATCTTTTTATCAAATGTTCCGGTAAATTGGATTGAAAATTTTATTATACCGGAATAAATTGTGATGAACAATATATTCAGAAAAAATAAAATGAATATTAAAAATAATAATGTAAAAAAAAATTAATAATAAAAAAGGGTAAAATTGGATTATCAAGTGGTTTGTAGGGATGAAGGGTTAAGTGTAGGGGTGGGAGAGCAATTATTCCTATCTTTTAACGTCGTTTTTGTTTCTATTTTCCTGTTCCACATGGTATATTTGATCTTTAAAATCATATATAAATATTTATTTGTTTTTTTTTTTTACAAAAACAAAGATATTCATTCATTCAAATAGATAGATTACATCAGATGGTATTGCAAATTCAACACCGCTAAAAACATAAAAGGACGAATCTGCGAACAATCTCACAGCATCCAAGTTAATAGCATGAAACGGCTTACTTTTGCCTACAAATAATGTGATAAACTTAAGGTAACCGGAATACCCATGCCTCCGGATTTGCATCGTTGAAGAACTTGTCACTTGTTCTTGTTGAATCAGCAGCCAAATAAAGTTGATATGTCTTTATGAACCAAACAAACACCGCACAGGACGGGAAAGCAAAACAACGCCGCACCAAAGACGACGAACAACGAAACGCCGCACCAAGACGACGAACAACAAAACGCCGCACAATAAGACGACGAAATCACAAAGAAAAATACTAAATACTATGTGAAATTCACTTATTTTAATAAAAGAAATGGAAAGAACAAATTAGAGGGGTGATTTTAGATCAAAAAGATCTAAAATCACCCCCTTTCGATGATGAAAAGAAGAAGAAAACTTGGTAAGAAAATGGGGGCAGCGGCTGACCTAATATCATAAATATTTATTTGTAAAAAATTAAAAAGTTACTCCCTCCATCTTTTTTACTTGTTGTTTTAGAAAAAAATATTTGTTCACCTTTACTTGTTGTTTTGGCAATTTAGATTATATTTTGCATATTATACCCTCCTCCTCTTTTATTTTATTGACTAAATTTTGTATAACTTTTTCTGTTGAAACAATACAATATTTTATTGTATACAAAATTGTTACAATTTGTATACAATTTGTTGTTTTTAAATAAAGATTGTTACAACTTGTTTTGAAATAGATAATGTTTGTGAAAAAGTAGGAATTTGTTGGTGGATTAAAAATATGATATATATATATATATATATATATATATATATATATATATATATACCAAAAAAAATGGTATATATTTAAAGAAAGGGCATAATAGGAAAATAAGAAAAAGTAAGTATAGTTTTTATCGTATCCACAGGGACTAGTGCGATATCTAAGCCGTTCAACAATTGATATAATTTCAAGTATTGTGTTTTCAAAGATGATTTGTTACGAAAGCTTGCAAAAACATAAAAGTAGTAAAGTTGAGTAAATTGACAGAGAGATTAAATTGCTGGGATTAGACTTCACTACTTCAATCGTACGTATCCTTTTAATCAGTTATATAAATCTTAGCTATTTATCAAAATTATCACGTATCGCTCACATACGTGTCTGTGTCCAGATCACGACGAGAGTCCCGGTTATATCTATTAATCCCCGATGTCTCGAGTGACTAAACAATACACCGACTTTACCGTATTGCTTAAACTCCGATGTCTCGGATGAATACACAACACGATAACATTAACATTCGATACAATTTGTGAATATTAAACACAAACCTATGTCTAGAGTTTAGAGTTCGATAGATATCATCCTAGATCATGGATTCAAAAGGTATAACATCCTATAACAATTTAAATCTAAAGATAAAACATGTAAATCAAGGATAACATCAAATTTGATAAATAAACTAGAATTCATACAACACCATGATCATTAAAAACACATACTCATAAAATAGCTACACATAATCCCAACAAAAGAGAAATTAGCCCTTCATTTTCATGAGAACTTTACAAAGATTAAGAAGAAAAGAGATGAACAAACATATCAATGATGATGTCTCAACTATTGTAGTGAATCCACCTTCAAATCTCCTTGAATCTTGCTCCTTGGTGTTTATCTCTGTTTTACAGACTGTTTGGATCTTGGGAGTGATAAATAATATCCAAAAATTTGTTTTTAAAGGCTATTTATAGTAGATTTGACTTTACCAGCTCGCCGGGCGACCAAAGTGGCTCGCTGGGCGAGGGAATGTTTCTTCAAATGTGGGTTTTCTGATATGTGCCCCATCAAACCGCCACAGCTCGCTGGGCCACCAAATGCTCGTTGGGCGAGCACAGCTCGCCAGCGGTCGCCAGGCCGCGAGCATCTCTGATTCCAGCTCGCCAGAGGTCGCCTGGCCACAGTGAGAACAACTGGTTTCGTAGCCAGAGCTAGCCAAAGCTGGCTTAGCCACGGTGACAGCAACTGATTTTTCTGTTTTGCCCTCGCTTTGAACTCGCTTAGCCCAAATGTTGAACTTCAGTTCACTCTTCATTTGTCAAGATTCAAAAGGCAAACACAAAGACCTACAAAATGGTTGGGATTAGGTACAAAAAACACAATTTAACTATTTTCTAATGAAAACTAATATTTACAATTAGTTGGGCTTTTTAAATGAAATTGTTTTTAAAACAAGTCAATAAGTGCCTAAATTGTATATTAGATTTTGCTACTTTTTGGCACTTATCAATCAGTTAGTAACGTGAAAATTGTCTTTAATGCAAAATGAATTTTGGATGTATAGGCTCCAATACCAACTTTTTTTGTTTTCAGCATTAGAGGCCACCTCATATGCCTTTGTGGCTTCTAGGGCTCAATCTTGGAATTTACAAGATCATATATTGAGGGACAGCGGAGTATGTGGTATGGACTCTGATTTTGGCATTGCGTTGGATGACCTTCGTGAGTTGATTCCGGCTTTTGACTTGAGTAATTTTGCTAGCAAGGATACCGTCCCCACAAAAGCCCAACATATTTTGGCGAGTGTCCTTTTTGGTAAGATTGTTCAAGACATAGAAACTGATTTCGACATGACTACTAGACAAAAAGCCGTTTTTGGGTGTTTGAAAGCGGCACATGCTCAAGACTTCCTCCTAGCTCTCCCAATTGATGGATTAGGCCAACACATGTCCCCAGTAGAGTATCGTACCATTCTTAGACACCGTCTCATGATTCTGCTATTCCCTAAGGATGAAGTTTGTCTGGTGTATCGTAAAGCATGCCTTGACACCTTTGGCGAGCATGCAGTTCATTGTAAGGAGCTTCAAGGCTTCAAATACAGACATGACTTGGTCAGAGATGTGCTTTATGATATTTTTAGGCGTGCAGGAATTTCTGTGAAGAAAGAGGCACCAGTGAACTTCCTAACTGACCCCCAAGAAGGGAGATCAAAACTTCGCCCGACGGATCTTTTGGTTTATGGATGGGTAGGAGGGAAACATGCTTGTGTAGATTTGACTGGGGTTTCCCCACTTGTAGGACTAGGGGTTGGTGATTTTACTGTGGGACGGACAGCTCTCAAAGCTGCTTCAAACAAAATGGCTAAACATGAACAAGCGTGTTGTGACAACCAACATGTTTTACACTTTCGGCTTTCTAGCACCAGATGTTGTAGATCTTTTGAAAAGAGTCCAAAGAGTCATGCATAGTAATGTCGTGTCACCTAGGTCTAGGAATGTAGTTTTTCAAAGATTGGGTTTTGCTATACAAAAAGGTTTAGCGGCGCAGCTTGTTGCCCGTCTACCTTTTATTCATGTGTAATTATCTATTCATATATATATATATATATATATATATATATATATATATATAAATTTATGTTAGAACAAAAAAAAAAATTATAACACCAATTTTTAAATTTTGAGTTGGATCTAATTAAATCTTACAAAATTAAAAGTGACTTTTTTTTTTTGACAAGAAACAAATTTCATTCATTCATATGCTAAAATAGCAATAGTACAAGAGATGAAGATAGTTAAATACTCACTAAAGATACATATAAAACCTTCAATTGACAATATAGAGTTAACAGACCAAAATCTAAATTCTAACAACCATAGCAAATCCTTCCACACATGACTAACAGCCAATAATAATTTGAGATTCATAGTCTTTGATGGCTTCCAATTCCAGAAAAAAGATATTTGCATGTGTTCGCACAAAAATTCGACTATATTTGATCTCTGAGATGACTGATTACAAAATTAAAAGTGACTTGTAAAATGAAATCTGCATCAACTTGTAAAATCATATTCAAGTCTCATCTTATATATTGAACATAAATCGCGAGTCACTTAACTTTCCTACTTTGGTGAACTATGTATGCTAGCTGCTATTATTCCTAAACATATGCCTCTTATACATGTCCCTTTCATTTGAGTTTCCTCAAGTAGGTAATGTAAATGACAATTGAGCTGAATTATTAAATACTCCCTCGTCCCTTAATATAAAACCCTTTTTGACTAAATTTTACTATTCATCTATCATGTTTTGACCGTATTTTTCTAATAATATACAGATGTAAATATTAGCATGTAAGATATTGTTTGATTTGTTTTGATGAGTATTTTCAAGATATCAAATTTTTATAATTTTTACTGCTTGATAATTAAAGATATTAGCGATCAAAATTGTGCATTGGCGTACGTGCAGTGGTAAAAAAAGGTCTTATAATTAGGGACGAAGGGAGTAGTTTAGAGTTGCATATCCATTAGTGAACATGAACCACTCATTTAGTCACACTCAATTATAGGTTGGTACTGTGTCATGTAACACTAAAGAACTAAGATCTGGACATGAAAATACATTTCCTTATCATGACACTATTTTGCGAAATTACAATCACTATGTTGTGTATTGCTAGCCAATTTCACAACAATTGAGAAAATCGTTGTTCCAACTTCCAACCGTTAACTTACTTATTCTTATTCGTGACAATTACAAACCGATAATTTGGACGCGTAAATTTTGCAATGGTATGATGAAGACCATTTTGTTGTTACTTATGAAACATATAGCGACCGTAGGGAATAAAGAAAATAAGCATAGCATTACCTGATTAGCCGCTATATATATATATTTCTCAACAAGATAAACAATCAAATATCAACAATGGCATAAAAAAATTAAAGATATCAACAATGGCCAATGGGTTGCTTGAGTTGCTTTTTTATGCAAAAATAATTAAAAACACGCCCAGTGGGATTCGAACCCACAATCGCTTGATTAGAAGTCAAGCGCCTTATCCATTAGGCCATGGGCGCTTTTGATATTAGATTTGTTATCCTCATTTAATTATTCATTTATTGTTTATTGAATGAAACTTTATTTTGGACACTATAATTTAATCATACGAGCTTATACTACTACAATACTTGTGACTTTTGCATATTTCTGTACTGTATTTTACGATACTGAGGAATACCTTACTACGTAAGCTCCATCTCGATGAATTTGAAAACATTGTAACGACATATTGTATCGAATAAGACGTTACGTTGTGATAAAACCTTACAACAGTATAATCTCCAAACACAATCTCTTACTATATATTTTTGGCTTTTTGGTGAATATGTATATTTTATTTTTTTCTTTAAAGGTGTTGTTATATTTATTTATTCATTTATTGTTATTGAGGATATTCCTTTTGAATCCTTTGACAATGCTTTTTCCTTTAGTCTTTCTTTTTCTTTCTGTCTGAATCTTTTTCTATCAATTAAATAAAATCATTAAAAATAAACGTGTAGTAATAATAAAATAAATTAATATGACACGCCAAGTCAAATAATGAGAGTCGTTGAGGCCAGTGATTGAAGTATAATTAACTAGTCAAATAATCAAACGAAAATGAAGAGAGATTTAGGAGTATCATAACACGCTAATTCAATTGATGTGTTACCATACATAGCATAAACTTTAATTAACTAAAATACATTGCATAAACTATATATAAGAGGGGGCTGAATGATTAAGATGAGAATGATAGTGGAAGATGATGACATAAACACATCAACGGACAAAAAGACAATTGAACTTTTATAAGAATTACTAGAAACAATATTGCTAATCAATGATTAATGTTTAAATTAGTCACAACAACTAATTTGACAAAGACAAAGCGTGTATTTGCACTGCCTTTTGCTCCTTATCATAACTCCATTTTCACCACACCATCAAGAAACATTCTTTTTGCATTAGGGAGCTTTGAACTAATGTTACTAATAAATAAATTTTCGATTTCTCAAAATATATTATTTATTGATTTTCTCTCACTGATAGTAATTCTAAGAAGCTCTCAAAAGAAACCGGCAATTTTTCCATATTTTAATACAAATGTTCAAATTTCAATTATATAGAGTATTATTGGATTGATAAAAATATTGCAATTTTTAGAGTATGAGATTTTCAATTTTAAATTCTCTGTTTATTCATATTAAGCAAATAAATCAAAGAGTAAGTTATATTGTACCAGAAAAGAAAAGAAAAAAGGTTAAATTCTACCTTAACAGTCATCAATCAAATTTTACTAATTCTTAAACAAACTCTTCTAATTTATTTTACATGTGGTTAGGAGAAAACATTATTTGAGAGAAACTCTATTTCTCCATCCAAAATCGTAATACATTGAGTATATAGATCACATCTCTTATATGTTTGATATTTATTATATCCATAGTTGATATAAGACTCTTTTTTGGTATAAGTCGATATAAGATTTAACCACTTACACCTAAAACTCAATATATTGTGTACATTAAATTAAACGTGAAAACTAACTATTCATTTGACTAAATTTCACTTTCAAAGTCATCGTACTTTAACCAAAATAAAGGACAAATTTAAGGAGAATCTAGTTTAATTCTTGGATGAAACAATTTCTTCGCCAAATTCTTTTATTTTTTTTATCAGATAGTCTAGTGGTTAGATTCTTCAGTGGATTCTACCTAAACTACTATACCTCCTTTTTCTATGAACCAGTGGATCAACCCTAAAAAAAGTCATTATATTTTTATAAAATAATTGAACTCAAATGATTAATAAATTTTACAACTAATAAGAAACAAATTATTTAGTAGAATGTAAATTAAGATGGTGTCAACAAAAGAGAAATACAACGATAGAAGACAAAATGATACTGTAATTTTGCATTAGAATATCAATAGCTAACATATGAAAAAACACAGATAAATGTATAGTAAAATATAATGGACTATAATTGCAACTGACAAACTTAAAGAGCCAATATTATAAACTCAATCATTTACTATCTAGGGTTAAATATGTTTTTAATCCCTATAAATATCTGACTCTTCTACTTTTAGTTCCTCAAAAAAATTTCCCACTTTTTGGTCCTCCAAATATTTTCGATCATGATTTTTGGTCCCTGCTTTTCACTCAACTATGTGTACGATTCAAATTTTTTAACGAGTTTTTGTGATCATGTTTATAATATTATAAAAATTACTCAAACCAAAATTCATAATTTTTTAACAAATGATGAATTAACTATGAATTTTTAAGCGCAAACACTTCAAAAATTTATATTTAATTCATCACTAATTAAAAAAATTTAAATTTTGCAAATCAATTCAATTTTTAATATACTAAACATTACTGCGATACATAATTCTAAATTTTAATTAGTATGCATGAGTTGACTTAAAAGTAGGGACTAAAATTCATGTTAGAGAATTTTGTAAGGACCAAAAAATAAGAAATTTTTATAAAAAGACTAAAAGTAGAAGAGTCAGATGTTTATAGGGACTAAAAACATATTTAACCCTAGGCAAATTCTATCATACCCATAAGGTATGATACCCAAATGAATTGTCCTAATTTAATTGGTACATGTGTCAATTATTTTTCAAAGTTACAATTTTTAAATATTGTCTAATCATTTTTAGTTATTATTTTAAAACCCAAAAATTTTATACTTATTATTCATAAGTCCTCATCTTTTTTCTCTTGTTCATCTTCTTCTCTCATCTCTATTCATTGTCTTCTACTATTTGACATTGAATCTGTAAGGATTCTTCTCTACCAAGAATTCCTTCACTCATCGAATCGGATTTATCGGCATATTTTTTAGATCTGAGTTTTTTTTACGAATTTGGATTTTTCAAAGATTTAGATTTGTTTAGATCTGAGTTTTAAGTTATTTTTGATTGAAAATTCGTTTGTAATTCTTATGGAAATAGATTTCATAAAGTTTATGTGATTTTAATTATCGATTTCACTGTTTAAAATGTATATAACCAATCGGGTCTCCGCATGGTAACCGGGTCGTATTCAGATCCGGCTGGAGGTTGAAGGAGACGGATTCCCGTCTTACATAATAATAAACTTACATGGTATATGATATTCATATAAGCTTAATTTGCACATTAACGTAATTGGCGCAGTGGCTCACCTGCCCACTCTCAATGGCATGGTGCTCGTTCGAGTGCTGCACATGACATTTTTTTAATCATTTTTTAATATTATATACTACCTTTTTCAATAAATTTTATGCTTAAAATACAATTTTAGTTTTTCCACCTTTTTTTAACCATAATATTTATTTTAGTTTTTCCGCCCCATTCATATATAATATAGTGTCTAACCAATTGAGTTAAATTTATGGGACAGTTTTAACATTGTTTTAGTGGATGAATTTAAGATTCATGTCATTACCAATTTTTTTAATTGTAAATATTTTTTTAGTGGAAATGAACAATTGAAAATCACGATTTAAATCATAGTTAGTATAATTAATTGGATCATCGTCATTAAACTTAATAATAGTTCTCGTGAAAGGACGATTAAGTCTCAACTATTTAGACCAACTATACCTAAAGAATCCAAATTTTCACTGTCACGCACTCACGCTGTTGAATATCACCTAATTGAACAATCAATCAATCAAGATATAAATATGCCATAGTTAGTATAATTAGTTGGACCATCAAAAAACCCAATTCATATGAAAGGGATGTCAAGTCTTACAATCAAATTGTTCAACATAAGAAACATAGTTTATCCACAACAACCGTCAAATCTCAACCAGTTGGACTGAATGTGGCTCATAACTTGAATTTTTTTCAATCGGATCATCTAATCTCACTTAATTGATTTATAAATGAAATTGGAATTCAAATTTTGATAATCTAATGGTTAAATATAAACTAGTAGGGCAAACTGTGACTTAAAAATCTAGTTTCTGTGAAAGGACCGACAAATCTCAACTAATAGGACTTATCGTGACAAATGAATTCTTGTATTTTCAACCAAATTCATTCAATCTCACCAAATTGGACTAACAATCAATTTTGAATTTGAATTTTATTTAATGATTTAATTTAAAGTAATTTTACCAACTTTGACTTACAAAACTTAGTTCATATGAAATGTTCGTTGAGTATCAAGTACGTAATTAAACAAATTGTAATTAAAATATCTAAATTTTCTTAAATCGACTGTAAATCAATTAGAAATTCAAATATTAACAATGTAATGTGCGATCTAAATTAGTTAGACCAACTATGACTTATAAAATGTTGTTATTATGAAAAGACCGACAAGTCTCAGCTAACTAGACCTAATGTGAATAACAATTTCAAACTCGAATAACAAATTCAAATTTAAATGTGAATAACGTAATTGGACTAACAATCAATTAGAAATTTTTATTAATAAATGTGACTTTTTTCATTCGTGGTGGCTCCATTCTTTATCTTACTTTAGTGCATTTTTCTAACCAGGTGGTTAAGTTCTTTTTTCCTTCTCGATCCTTTTAATCTTTCACAGTAACTTCATATTTTTGCTGGTTTTTTTTGGCACCATTTGTGCTGAAATTTTCATTACTGTCGATAATATATTCTATTTTATAGTTTTTTCAAAAAATATATTACTAAATGTGATTTTTTTGATACATCGAAAAGATAAATTACTCCCGTCAATTTTTTTTTTTAAATTTGAGACTGAGAGAGTATATAAGTCGTATACCTATTTCCATCCACACAAATAATGAGTCACTTATTTTTTATGAGGTAGTTTAGTTATTAGAATTCAATCTTTTTAAAAATAGGTAAGTGAATTATTTGAATTTTAACATTAATCCCTATATATTATATCCGGTCATAATTATAAGAAGAAATTCATTTTTTAAATAAATCAAAAGTTTAAATATTATTTTATAATTGACTAGTGTTGTACCCTAATTTTGGACCTAAAATCCGTTTATTTTTTTTTATTTTTTTCTTATAATAAAATACCAAATAATGTCTCGTAAAAATATCACTGCATCCATTTTCTTGTTGCCGCATTGTTTGCGCTCGTTATCACACTCCTGTCGTCGCGCTTTTATTTCCGACTATTTATTATCTTTTTTCCTTTATCCTTTATCATTATTATTAATATTATTATCACCGTTATTCTTACTTTTTTATTTACTATTATTATCATCACTATTATTATTTTTTTTATCTTTTATTATCTACTATTATTATTATTATTATTATTCAAAAAAATTGAAAAAAGAGGGATCCAATGCTCACAACTTTTTTTTTTTTGCTGCAAAACCAATACACAAACAATGACATCTTTGTCATTTTTCCATTTCAATACCTTTTCTTTCAAAACCATAAAATGAGTTAACAAAGTTCAATGTCTCTTTTCTTCTTTTATCTCCACAAACCCTAATCTCTAACCATATAACAACACAATCAGAACAGCTAAGGGGGGCGGATCTGAGAGGAGGCAGATTCAAAACATCAAAAAAACCATAAACAAGATAACACCACCATCATCATTTCTTCAACCTTTATCAAAACTCCAAATCACTCAAAAACCTCAACAAAACCTGATTCTAATCCATCATACACCATAAAAACACTTCCAGAAACGTGAAAACAACCACAAAATAGCATCAAAACACATACCAAAACACCAAACCCGAGCTCACTATTAGTGAGGGTTTTGAAATTTTCATTTCACTCAAACTTGATCAAAGCTCGGTTTCTTCGGTTCCTGTGGCATCTGATACGTCTCAGTGGAAGGAAACAACATGGAAATGCAAGCTTAAAGCACTCAAAGCGTCCAAATCGAGCTCTCCTTTGGTGCAAACTTGAGGTAACCATTTCTAACTCCCTAGACCATCATTTTGAATGATTTTTGTTGTTGTGAACTCATGACATGGTTTATTATCTTTTCCTTTAATTACTTTTTGTTAATCATGTGTGAAATGCATTTTTCATTTTTGAGTTTCAAACTTTGCGCCATCTTATTTTGAAATATGTTGCTCTATACTGAAAACTAATTGCATATTTGGAATCTACACGAAAAACACTATAAAAAACACTACTCATTTGTCCGATTTGATAAAAAATTGAATAAGTTATGAACAACATAAGCTTGCCCTGTTTTGGCTATGGCTGCCGAGTGACTCGCTGAGTCAACTCGGTCACTGAAGAAGATCAGTAGCTCTTCTCCGCGCACCCCCTTTATCACTCCGCGCCCCCCCCATGGGCTGGATAGGCAGAATGGATTTGGGCTTAAGCTCAAAAGGCCCAGTTTATTTCTTTTTGAATCCATTTTTTTTTTTTTTGTGTGATTAATTTTGTTTCTTTTTATTACTTTGTTCTTTTTTTTTTTCTTTTTTTTTCCTTTTATATGGTTGTTCTATTTTATTTATGATCAAATTTGCCATGAAAAATATATGTGTGGGTTCAATTATTAATACAAAAAATTAAAAAAAAAAACTTTCTCTAATTAAAATAAAAATTTATAGTCATTTTAATGTCAAAAATAAAAAAGTTTGTTTGCTATGACTTCTTTTTTACTATTAGTTATTTAGTATGCCAAAAGTATGAAAAAACTAAAAAATACTAAAAAAATTGAATTATGCTATGTTTATTCTTTTTTTTCTTTTATGGTTGATAACATGATTATGTCTTCATTTAATTTCATTTCTATGAAACACATAACATGCTTCTATTAAAAATTACATGCATACATGCATTTGAAATCTTGCATTTTTTACACTACATCATATTATGCATTTTTTTTTTTTTTTTTTTTCATATCACATGACATTTTACATAACTTTTCCACATCACATTACAAATTTTATATCACATTATTTCACTACACACCTTTTATATGCATACATGCATTTGAAATAACTTTTTACATCATACCATGCATTTTTATGCCACACAACTTTTTTACAAAAGTTTCTACATTACATTACAATTTTATATCACATGTTCACTACACATTTTTACATTCATACATGCATTTTCAACATTACATTTTTTTTACTACGTCACATTATACATTTTTGCATATCACATAACATTTTTTACAAGTTTTTGCATCACACTACAATTTCACACTACAACTTCACATTACAATTTTACTTTACATTTTTTCACATGCATACATGCATTGCATTTAGGTTAGGACATTGCATCATTAAAAAATGCATGTTAGAGACAATATTTTACTTTATAAAATTATTGAGCTCTAACATTAGCATTAATAGTGAAGGATCATTTTCGGTCTAAATTCATTCTCATAAATAATAAAATAAAAACTTTTCTTTTTGCTAAATAAAATGTTTTTGCTTGTATATGTTAATTAGGATTGCTTGTTGATGTGAGTGACTTTCGAAAATGCTATTATCATGTCTTTGCTTCCGACACATTTCTTTCACACACTCCACTTTTAATTAGGATGTTATTTTGCGATGTTTCCTTTTCTTCTCATATGTGCATTTCATTATCATATTTATTTCTCCGCACTTGCATTTTACTTTTATGCATTGTTATTTACTTATTTATTTATTTATTTATTTACTACTTATTGTCGTTATTTATTCATTCTATTCGATATGGTTGTAAATAGCAATTATTCAATTGGGTTGTAATAGCGTAGGACTTTATTTATCGCTTTTATTGCTTTCTAGCTCACACATCACACGCAACGCCAAAAATTTATTTCCAAAGGAGAGGACTCGTAGTTGATTTTCAAATTGATTACGAGACTTTTTTCGAAACGAAAAAACCTTTTAAAAAAAACAACGTGCGATCCTTTTATAAGACAAATGCAAGTTCACCTTAGTCTCAACGTCACTACAATCATTTTAACATGCTTTTATCACAACATTTTTTACAACATCTTTTCTTACATTTTTTTGGCAACAAGAACTTCTTTTCTTTACAACACACTTTTTCAACAACAAAAACGAATACACTTTCGTTTTCAAACAACAACTTTTTTTTCTTTACAACATTTTCTTTACAACATCTTTTCTTACAATCTCTCTCTCTCAACAACTACAATTCTCTCAAAAAAAATCTTTTTACAAACAAAAAATATTTACACTTATTTTCTTTTATTTACTTTAGGAAATAAAATTTACTTAATTTTTTCCACTTTCTTTTTTCTTCTATACAATTTCTCCCTCCATTCTTAAAAGCATGTACATAAAGCACTAAAAACATATAAGAGGTTACCATGGAGTACCATGGGCGCTTGAGGTGCTAATACCTTCCTCAAGTGCAACTAACCCCCGTACCTAGAATCTCTTTCTTAAAAGGTTTTCAATTTTTCCCCTCCTTTGGAAATGAAAAATAAAATTGTAGTGGGGTATGTCTCAAAAATCCCGCAACAGAAAAATGGCGACTTCACTGGGGATTCTCTCCTTAAGAGGGTTGAACCTAACTTATATGCTTTATGTGCTTAAATGTTTACAAGCTTTATATATACTATGGAGGGATTTTTTTGAGTGAGACAAGCTTGACCCGAGCTTGAGTTTACCTTGAGATAGATTGTGGTAGGATCATAGTGAGTGGGCGGAAGGCAAAACTCCGCACATATCCACATGTGATGAAGCCACGCACAATTGAGGGTCATGTTTGTAGTATTCTTTTCGACGTGATTTTTTCGCGTAGATTGTTGCTATGACTTGTATCCGAGGATGTTGTGGACCATTTTAGTTACCTTTAACCCATCTTGGCCTTTTTAGGGTGTGGTGCGATAGCTAAAGCCGAGAGTAAAAGTCTTGGAATAGTTGACTCCGCGATACCACGCTCAATCGAGACTTTCCCTTGGATATTTCATTTGGCCATGAGTTTAAGTCGTGGACATTGGTATTCAAGAAGGAAAGTTGATGACGTTGGGAACTTTGTAGAACCCGTGTTACAAAAAGAAGATAAACCAATAGTTCATACCTTGTGGGTGATTGTTACCTTTGACTCCAACATCATGATATCTCAACCAACCATGTTTTCCTATGTTTGTGATTGTTGCATTCATACATTCACGCATCCATTCATCCATAAAAAATATCTTTCCATTGGTTTTCAAAGGACTTAGAGGAATTTCTATATAAACTTCACAATCATCATGGACTTTGAAAAAAGAGAACACTGTTTCGGAAAAATTTCTTTTGATCATTAACAAAAAATGAGGTCCTTTATGATTGATATCCTAAAGTCCTTTGAAAAATCAAAATCAAAACAAAACTTTCTTTCTCATGCATCATTTTTTGCATTCATAGTCTTCTCCAAAAAAAGTCTGAGTTTCATCTTTCTCTCAGTGGTCTGACACTCTTGTCCAAAGTCAACTTGAAAGTCAACGCTCGTGTTAAAGGAGAATGGAAGCAATTATACAACAGAACACTCAACTTCGTGAAGAAATCATTGCACTTCGGGCAGAATTGGAAAAGAAAAATGCCCTGATCACTTCATTAATGGTGGCACAAAATAACCACCATCTCACTCCTTGAGCAATTGTTTTTGCCTTTACAATCTCAACAAAGGCATCAGATTCAACAACAGACTTAATCTCAGCCTATCCAACAGGCACCAACTTTCATTCAAGGATGCAGACCCAGTTTTTGTGATACATTAAGTGATTTGTTGCAATCTGGTTTGCTGTTCATGTTACTTTTGCTACACTCATCTCGTTGAAGTCGGTGATACAAGGAAGTTCATCCCCTATGATCACTAGGCTTTTATTTCTTTCTTGTCAAGCATTTTTTTGCTTTTAACATTATGTCTTTTATCAAGTACTTTTAATATAATAAACATGCATGTTTTTTGAATCCATCCATTCGTATTCACTCTTTTCTCTTGCTTTATTACTTACAAACTTGGAGTGAGGATGATGAAAATAAATAACTGATTTTTGCTGATATATGCTTTTCAATGGTGAAAAACCTAGTTGACGATGTAAGGCATTGTTTCTCTTCCCAAACAGTGGAGATATAAGGAGATAATCCGTAATCAACCCCTTTGAGCCCGAAGTCGGTGTTTCTTTCTACTTTTTCTGAACCCTTAATGATAACCTGGGGCAGGGTAGTATTTCAATTAATTTGATGATGCATCCTGATACAAGAGAATCCATTCATCTGGTCATACCAAATTAGAGGTTTAATCACAACGCTTTCCTCAGACAAAGGAAGCTGTCAAGAGATGAGACTCAACACAGTTCATATGGCAGTCACAATATTCATACACAGAAGTCTTACAAATGTTTTTCCAAAAAAAAAAGAGAATACAAAAAAAAAAGAGTGATTAAAAAAAAAAGAGTGAATACAAGAGCCCACACAAAAGAGGGGCATCCTGATGGACCACAAATCCAAAGTTCGAAAAGAACTAGTCCATACAAATAAAGAGTGACTCAAAAAAATAATAGGAACAACTTCCTAATCAAAAGTGACTGTCACTTCAAGAGATCTCATCAAAGTCTGTTCAACAAAAAGAATATCAATGAACTTCGACCAAATTGTTAACCTCAAACATCATTGCAAAAATTTTCTCTGTCGACTGAATGCATCAGTTGAATTAATTGAATTTAGGAATGAAGGACATCAAGAAGAACGGGTGGGACCAAATAAAATTTTGAGCCTAACAATTTTTTTTTTGAAAACTGTGAGCCCAGCCACATTATAACATACAAAAGACCTAATTAAAACTAGGTTCACTGTGAAAGCATATTCGACAAATTTATTGTTAAGCTGACTCATCCTGTTTGTTGAGTAATCACAAATTAACTTTGTACATACCATATGTATTTCCACCAAAAAATATTCAAGTTCAAAAACATACATATGCATTTTATCAAAAATACTTTTCAAAAGAAATAATTTTACTTACAAATTAATACTTGACATCAAAGAAATTTGAGCTATAGTCTGATCAGGGGCAAAGCTGACTTGAGACGCTCCTAGCTAAGGGCAAGTTACACATGAATTATGCCAATCAGGGGAAAACAAGTTGAACATCCTGCTTATCAAGGTTGAAAACAGTTCAAAATTTGGTTACACTACAAACATCAGTTGGTTAGGGGCACACCCTTCAAGGTTTCAAGCACCTAGGGCATACTGTGGCAAGATTATATCTTCCTGAATAGTCACATGTTGTGAAGTATGGCAGAATTCTGGTCGCCATTACCATGAGCATAAAAGATTTTCAACTCTTAGCACACTGCTACAATCAACAGATACAATGCCTAATGTAAAAGGTCAACCAGTCACGCTCTTCGAGCGAATTTCTTCAAAGATCTTTAGACTGAAGCAAAGAATCTAAAGCAAGGGGCAAGTCGTCTCCGTCTTCTCATATTTTTCATCAACAGCAAACATGTTTTCTCTAAGAGAATATCAACAGTCATCTCAAGAAAAGGGTACATCCTCAATGAAGCTAATGGTAATGTTCTATCTCCAGCCGAGCTTCGATACATGTTGATTGGTGTTGGGTTTTTCCCCAGAGAAGTTGTTCCTTCCCCAAGAAGAGTTCTCTTGATTTATCTACAGTAACATTTGCACTTTGACGAGATATCCTGAGCAGTGATGCGACGTTGGCTTGTGTTTTCGGTTTGGTCACTTTGTCTGTCCATCAAAAGATGATCCACATGCATACATACATACATACATACATACATACATACATACATACATACATACATACTTTCATACATACATTCATACATATCATTTACATGTGTTACAAACATTTACATCATTCGTACATTACTACATCATTTTACAAACTTCTGTCTTATTTTGTCTTGTCTGTGTCTACAAAATAGAGTCGGGATGGGCATGTTGTTCTCTTCAATTAGAGTGTCAGTTTAGTCAGATAATTGTACACCTATTTGTTTCAAGAATTTCCCCACTAGACTCCTCTCTTGTGGAAGATGGTTGTTTCAGTTTTTCCTACAACAAAAGGAAAATTCCTAGTTGAATTTATTCTTCAATTGGACACAGAGTCTTGTTTTTACAGTTTCCTTCCGGTTTGTTCCCGGATTGGACACCAATTCAAAGCAACAGTGACAAGCTATCCTTACAAGAAGCTTGTGTTTTACCAGATACACTTTACAATTCCTCAGGTGGTTTTATCCCCAATGAATCCTATCAATCCTTTACACAAAATATCATACAAGTCTTTTATCTCTACAAATACATACACTTCTACAAATCAGCCTACTTGAGTCACTTTTTGAAGTACTAAGTAGAGTCATGTTACCTTCGCACGCTATCGTTTGCATGATAGTAAGTAATATTTAGTCATTGTCTTGACTTGCTATCGCTTTGTTGGATAGTAGATGATGTCTATCTTTTCGGATTGCCTTGGTACACTATCGTTTACATGGTAGGAGGTAATTCCCTGTTTCATTATCTTGACTTGTTGTCATTTTGTTGGACAGTAGATAATGTCTCTTCTTTTCATATTACTTTGACACACTATCGTTGCATGATAGTAAGTAATATTTAGTCATTGTCTTGACTTGCTATCGCTTTATTGGATAGTAGATGATGTCTATCTTTTCGGATTGTCTTGGCACACTGTCGTTCACATGGTAGGAGGTAATTCCTTGTTTCATTATCTTGACTTGTTGTCATTTTGTTGGACAGTAGATAATGTTTCATCTTTTCATATTACTTTGACACACTATCGTTTGCGTGATAGTAAGTAATATTTGGTTCCTTTATCTTGACACGCTATCACTTCATTGGATAGCAGATAATACCATGTCTCTCTTTAATTTACCTTGACTCGCTGTCATTTGTATGATGGCAGGTAATGTGGAATTTGTCTTTTATCTGCAAGCCGTCACTTTGCAAGGCGGTGGACAATGTTCCTGTTTTTCTTGTAGAAATTGTCTTTTATCTGCATTCCGTCCTTGTCAGGCGGTGGACAATTCTCTTATTCTCTATAAACGTTGTCTTTTATCTGCAAGCCGTCTCTTTGTAAGACGGTGGACAATGTTCCTATTCCTTATAGAGGTCGTCTTTTATCTGCAAGCTGTCTCTTCGTAAGGCGGTGGACGATGCTCTTGTTCTCAGTAAACGTTGTCTTTTATCTGCAAGCCGTCACTTTGCAAGGCGGTGGACAATGTTCCTGTTTTTCTTGTAGAAATTGTCTTTTATCTGCATTCCGTCCTTGTCAAGCGGTGGACAATTCTCTTATTCTCTATAAACGTTGTCTTTTATCTGCAAGCTGTCTCTTTGTAAGGCGGTGGACAATGTTCCTATTCCTTATAGAGGTCGTCTTTTATCTGCAAGCTGTCTCTTCGTAAGGCGGTGGACGATGCTCTTGTTCTCAGTAAACGTTGTCTTTTATCTGCAAGCCGTCACTTTGCAAGGCGGTGGACAATGTTCCTGTTTTTCTTGTAGAAATTGTCTTTTATCTGCATTCCGTCCTTGTCAAGCGGTGGACAATTCTCTTATTCTCTATAAACGTTGTCTTTTATCTGCAAGCTGTCTCTTTGTAAGACGGTGGACAATGTTCTTGTTCCTTATAGAGGTCGTCTTTTATCTGCAAGCTGTCTCTTTGTAAGGCGGTGGACGATGCTCTTATTCTCAGTAGACGTTGTCTTTTATCTACAACCCGTCTCTTTGTAAGGCGGTGGACAATGTTCTTTTCACCATTACTGTCATCCACATAATAGTAATTAATATTTTCCCCAGTGTTTTACTTTATTCCCCAGTGGAATTCGTTCTTCCAATGGACTTGGGGCACATCTTGTTTTTTCCCAGTCGGACCATGTTATGTTCTTCCCCTGTGGAGTCCTGACTATGTCTTCTTCCTTTGTCTGTCTTTTACAGCATTCATACAGAAATTCAAAAAATTCATCTTTTGCATCTCATACATTCACATTTGCATCATAAGCATTGTTTGAGGATTTTAGGTCCAAAAATGGAGCACGTTTTATATTTAAGTATCTTCAATCCCGTCTAGACAAAGATTTTAATCTTCATCTCTCCGGGTGAAGAAACTTAAATAGGGGCAGCTGTTGTACCCTAATTTTGGACCTAAAATCCGTTTATTTTTTTTTATTTTTTTCTTATAATAAAATACCAAATAATGTCTCGTAAAAATATCACTGCATCCATTTTCTTGTTGCCGCATTGTTTGCGCTCGTTATCACACTCCTGTCGTCGCGCTTTTATTTCCGACTATTTATTATCTTTTTTCCTTTATCCTTTATCATTATTATTAATATTATTATCACCGTTATTCTTACTTTTTTATTTACTATTATTATCATCACTATTATTATTTTTTTTATCTTTTATTATCTACTATTATTATTATTATTATTATTCAAAAAAATTGAAAAAAGAGGGATCCAATGCTCACAACTTTTTTTTTTTTGCTGCAAAACCAATACACAAACAATGACATCTTTGTCATTTTTCCATTTCAATACCTTTTCTTTCAAAACCATAAAATGAGTTAACAAAGTTCAATGTCTCTTTTCTTCTTTTATCTCCACAAACCCTAATCTCTAACCATATAACAACACAATCAGAACAGCTAAGGGGGGCGGATCTGAGAGGAGGCAGATTCAAAACATCAAAAAAACCATAAACAAGATAACACCACCATCATCATTTCTTCAACCTTTATCAAAACTCCAAATCACTCAAAAACCTCAACAAAACCTGATTCTAATCCATCATACACCATAAAAACACTTCCAGAAACGTGAAAACAACCACAAAATAGCATCAAAACACATACCAAAACACCAAACCCGAGCTCACTATTAGTGAGGGTTTTGAAATTTTCATTTCACTCAAACTTGATCAAAGCTCGGTTTCTTCGGTTCCTGTGGCATCTGATACGTCTCAGTGGAAGGAAACAACATGGAAATGCAAGCTTAAAGCACTCAAAGCGTCCAAATCGAGCTCTCCTTTGGTGCAAACTTGAGGTAACCATTTCTAACTCCCTAGACCATCATTTTGAATGATTTTTGTTGTTGTGAACTCATGACATGGTTTATTATCTTTTCCTTTAATTACTTTTTGTTAATCATGTGTGAAATGCATTTTTCATTTTTGAGTTTCAAACTTTGCGCCATCTTATTTTGAAATATGTTGCTCTATACTGAAAACTAATTGCATATTTGGAATCTACACGAAAAACACTATAAAAAACACTACTCATTTGTCCGATTTGATAAAAAATTGAATAAGTTATGAACAACATAAGCTTGCCCTGTTTTGGCTATGGCTGCCGAGTGACTCGCTGAGTCAACTCGGTCACTGAAGAAGATCAGTAGCTCTTCTCCGCGCACCCCCTTTATCACTCCGCGCCCCCCCCATGGGCTGGATAGGCAGAATGGATTTGGGCTTAAGCTCAAAAGGCCCAGTTTATTTCTTTTTGAATCCATTTTTTTTTTTTTTGTGTGATTAATTTTGTTTCTTTTTATTACTTTGTTCTTTTTTTTTTTTCTTTTTTTTTCCTTTTATATGGTTGTTCTATTTTATTTATGATCAAATTTGCCATGAAAAATATATGTGTGGGTTCAATTATTAATACAAAAAATTAAAAAAAAAAACTTTCTCTAATTAAAATAAAAATTTATAGTCATTTTAATGTCAAAAATAAAAAAGTTTGTTTGCTATGACTTCTTTTTTACTATTAGTTATTTAGTATGCCAAAAGTATGAAAAAACTAAAAAATACTAAAAAAATTGAATTATGCTATGTTTATTCTTTTTTTTCTTTTATGGTTGATAACATGATTATGTCTTCATTTAATTTCATTTCTATGAAACACATAACATGCTTCTATTAAAAATTACATGCATACATGCATTTGAAATCTTGCATTTTTTACACTACATCATATTATGCATTTTTTTTTTTTTTTTTTTCATATCACATGACATTTTACATAACTTTTCCACATCACATTACAAATTTTATATCACATTATTTCACTACACACCTTTTATATGCATACATGCATTTGAAATAACTTTTTACATCATACCATGCATTTTTATGCCACACAACTTTTTTACAAAAGTTTCTACATTACATTACAATTTTATATCACATGTTCACTACACATTTTTACATTCATACATGCATTTTCAACATTACATTTTTTTTACTACGTCACATTATACATTTTTGCATATCACATAACATTTTTTACAAGTTTTTGCATCACACTACAATTTCACACTACAACTTCACATTACAATTTTACTTTACATTTTTTCACATGCATACATGCATTGCATTTAGGTTAGGACATTGCATCATTAAAAAATGCATGTTAGAGACAATATTTTACTTTATAAAATTATTGAGCTCTAACATTAGCATTAATAGTGAAGGATCATTTTCGGTCTAAATTCATTCTCATAAATAATAAAATAAAAACTTTTCTTTTTGCTAAATAAAATGTTTTTGCTTGTATATGTTAATTAGGATTGCTTGTTGATGTGAGTGACTTTCGAAAATGCTATTATCATGTCTTTGCTTCCGACACATTTCTTTCACACACTCCACTTTTAATTAGGATGTTATTTTGCGATGTTTCCTTTTCTTCTCATATGTGCATTTCATTATCATATTTATTTCTCCGCACTTGCATTTTACTTTTATGCATTGTTATTTACTTATTTATTTATTTATTTATTTACTACTTATTGTCGTTATTTATTCATTCTATTCGATATGGTTGTAAATAGCAATTATTCAATTGGGTTGTAATAGCGTAGGACTTTATTTATCGCTTTTATTGCTTTCTAGCTCACACATCACACGCAACGCCAAAAATTTATTTCCAAAGGAGAGGACTCGTAGTTGATTTTCAAATTGATTACGAGACTTTTTTCGAAACGAAAAAACCTTTTAAAAAAAACAACGTGCGATCCTTTTATAAGACAAATGCAAGTTCACCTTAGTCTCAACGTCACTACAATCATTTTAACATGCTTTTATCACAACATTTTTTACAACATCTTTTCTTACATTTTTTTGGCAACAAGAACTTCTTTTCTTTACAACACACTTTTTCAACAACAAAAACGAATACACTTTCGTTTTCAAACAACAACTTTTTTTTCTTTACAACATTTTCTTTACAACATCTTTTCTTACAATCTCTCTCTCTCAACAACTACAATTCTCTCAAAAAAAATCTTTTTACAAACAAAAAATATTTACACTTATTTTCTTTTATTTACTTTAGGAAATAAAATTTACTTAATTTTTTCCACTTTCTTTTTTCTTCTATACAATTTCTCCCTCCATTCTTAAAAGCATGTACATAAAGCACTAAAAACATATAAGAGGTTACCATGGAGTACCATGGGCGCTTGAGGTGCTAATACCTTCCTCAAGTGCAACTAACCCCCGTACCTAGAATCTCTTTCTTAAAAGGTTTTCAATTTTTCCCCTCCTTTGGAAATGAAAAATAAAATTGTAGTGGGGTATGTCTCAAAAATCCCGCAACAACTAGATAAATCAAATATTCAATACATCTAAAAAGTAAATATGTAAAATATTCTTAACAACCGAATTAATTTTACGAGGATTAGAGCACTTAATTCTAGCACCCAATAAAATACTCCTTTATTACTTGTGCCAATTAAATAACTCATCCGTTTTCAATATTAGTTTTAATACCCTGTGAACAAAAAGCACTACCATAAGTCCATAACTACGCAGGCACATGGATCGAACAAGGGTGAAAAACTGTAAGTGCTATTTTAATCTAAAAAACTAAAACTCTCCAAAAGGATCGAACACATGCCTCCCACATTTGTAAGACAAGGTTGTGCCACTACACCACAACGCGCAATTTGATAAATTTTCGGTGTGGCATTACTTAATTGTGCAACGGTTACTTTACAAAATTCATTGTCTTCTTCCTTCAGCCGGGTCATTCCGACCCGGTTCCTACTTGAGTTATTTGCTATTATCTGACATTTTTCTGCCTATTCACAACACCGAAATAAAAGAAATAATCAGAATGTTTTGAAATTCATTTATATATTGTTTTGGATTGGATACATGTTTATTTGTTGCTCAAATCTGGCAAAAATTAGAAATATAATAACAAAGTAGATATATGATGAACTCTAACACCAAATAACGAATTACACTTGATAACCAATGGCGGTGGTGCTGTCCAGTTCCGGCGGACCTTTCATATGAAAGAAAAAAAATGAAAGTTTGAAGAAGAAGAAGAAGAAGAAGAAGAAGAGGATTAAAGGCAAAAGAGTATTTCTTTGTATAAATTACTTTAATTTGATAGGGGCTGGTTTGCAAATTTTAAAATAAAGTGTATATTAATAAAATATAAATAATTTTAATGACAAGTTAAATGAGATACAAATGGCAGTTTCTTATTTGTTTGTGTAGCATACCCAAATAAATCTAGAGGGTATGGGAGTGTTCACCTTAACCCTACTATGTAACATGTGGTACTATTCTTAGTTACAACTTACAATTTACCACTTGCCATACTCCAAATTAGGAGAATCCCTTCTCTTCGGATCTGGATCACCTCCTATTATCTTTTTCATGTTCTTTTATCGGCCATCGTCTCGACCATTCATTCATCTTATTCTCTCTCTTCTGTGCTATTTTTTTTCCTTTGTAAAACAACGAGCATTATTAGATTAAGAAAAAGAGAAAAAGCTGGACACAAATAGTAAGAGATGATCTATATCCGTTCTCTTCATAGCCATGCGACGGAGTTAAAAAAAATCACCATACTTCTATCTAGTTTTTTGTTGCTGAAGAAATCATATTTATATTTAGTTAATTAATGGTATATCTACTAACAACAACAAAATAACGAAAGAACAACAAAGAAATACTCTATCTAACACAATTTGGGAGTATAATATTTGAAGTTCATTATTACAGTATTTTGTGGCAGGAACTTATTCTCCATTAACACTGTCCATTCCTAATAAACAGAGGAAGCCACTAAAAACTATGCAGAGACAAAAAAATGTAAAATACTGAATTTCAATTGGAGTTACCTTACCTAAGAGGCTAATTAAGACCATAACATTAACATAACTCTATAACTATAATAATAACAATGTACAAGAAATTAAGCTAGAATTAAAATACTATTGTGTAGTAGTAATATATTAATGTTCCACTTCCAAAAAAGTGTGACAAATTGATGAAATTGAAAACAACCCATGATTTCAATCCCAAATGGGTATAAAAAAATCATCAGAAAAAGTGGAACAGAGTTCAATTCCTTCAAACCCAATAGACTCATGATAAATCCAATTACTACTATCACCCGAGTCATGAAGCAATACAAACTCAGCAGCAGCAGCAGCATTAACCGAGTCAACAACCGAGTCATCATCAAAGTCAACCATAGCAGCAGCAGCAGGGTGGTGGTTGTTGTTCTCATCATCAAAGTCAACCATAGCAGCTGCTGCGGTTGCTGCCGCTTGAATGTCACGTGGTGATGACGTGGCAGGTCTAGGAAACATGTTTGACAAATGAGGAAAATTTAGAATTGCGGTTTTGCCTTTGATTGTTAAAGCTGCTACATCATGTGCTCTTGCTGCCATTTCTGGTGTTGAGAATGTTCCTAACCAAATTCGTGATTTTTTTCGTGGTTCACGAATTTCTGAAACCCATTTTCCCCAGTTACGTTTTCTAACACCATGATAAGTGGGATGTTTGGTGTCTTTGGGCTTTGTTGGGCTAGAATGTGATGGTGGTGGTGAAGATGTTGAAGAGGTCGAGGAGTTTGAGGTTGTGGTTGTTTCTGATGAGGTTGTTGGTGCTGTTTGTGTCATTGTTATTTTTTTGATATTTGAGTGAGAATTTTTATGGAAGAGAATGTAGCAAAGCAAGAAATGGAATAGAAATAAAGAGAGAGGTTGGAGATGACAAGTGAGTGCTAAATGGCTAGTCTTTTTGTAGTGAAGGAAAGGCTCACTATTATAGCGACCTTTGACCTACCAATATTATTATTGTTCTACCTTCACAAAATCACAATTCAATCTTTCAAGATTATTATACTAATTTAACTTTTTCACATGGAAAATTCTTTTAGATGTAATTTTTTGTTTTAAAATGAACGTCGTTTTTAATTTTCAATGATGTATTTTTCAATTTTACCTCTTAATTATTATTATTTGCACTAATTTTGAAAAAAACAAATCAATAAAATATACTATGTTTATTTAGTAGAAGTGTTATTTCTTTTAACGTCTTATTTAATATATGTACAATAATTAAAATAGCATTCATTTTGAAACATATGGATTAATAAATAAACAAGTTTCATTTTTTCAGTTTGTAAAAAATAAATGCAATGAAATAAGGCTTTAAATTTAAAAATATATCTAATCAATCCAATGGACTAGTAATATGGTTTACTGTAGCAATCACTATGAAAATAAAATATTGTAGATCAATTATAGTAAGATGAAGGAGAGGAATGAGTCGCTTTTAGTTTTAGGACATAAAGACCCCACATAAAATATAAATTATTGTAACTACAACGTTCATATATAGTAGTGGTATTTATTATAATGTGTAGTAGTATAATGCTTCATATAAGTCCACGTTTGTCTCGTCCTTCTTGTGCCCGTTGTCGCCATTGCGATTAAATTGTCAGTAGTGGTGTCCAAACGCCATTCCTAACTTGTCAAAATAATTAAGCACTTGGAAATATTAGGAATAAAACGAGTTACGTTTAATTTAAATCATGAACAACTTAATTGACTTATCATTTTACATAACAGATACTATTACCGTTTTCATAAAAATTAATTAAGCTACAACAAAGTTTAATTATAGCACTAAATTCTCTGTTATTATTATGTCTTGATCAAATTGCTTGCACCACACATGTAAGCATACAAACTTTTCTATATATTTAAAGTCTACCAAATAAACATTATCAAAAAAAAAGTCCAACAAATAATTTATCATGCACACCAATCAAAAAATGAATGTGTTTTCTTTACCATGATATTTGTACAAAATTTTACCGCTATTAACGATGAATGTTTAATCAAATGATAAAATAACTCAAGTCTTTTTGTTCTACTTTATGTTTAACTTTCACCATATATATGTGGACAAAGTCTAATTAAAGAATTATTATTACGGTATACAGCATACACCCACACGGTTTTCCTCCAATTTTCCATTTCCTTAATTATCTTGGTGTTTTTCTTTTTGTTGAGTTCAAGTGCGACTTGTTAAATTTCACATATATATGGTGAAAGAGAAACATATATATGTTTGATAGATATTTACTTAACTCTAACAAACTTGTAACACGTACTACTAACTAGTTTTTCTATTTTCAAATGACTTGAGAGAAGAAGTCGGTAATTCAAATCATTAAGTTATAGGCATCCTTTTGTGAATAAAAGATGGAACATATATATATCTACCATAAACCACACACTAGGATTTTGCATAGACCGACCACACGCTAGCTAGGATTTTGTATGTTTAAATGCTGTATTAAGTATTGTCTTAATCTTCTTTTCTAAGAGAAAGAAACAACTACATGTATCATATGCATGCTTAATGGACTTGTGTGGCACTGCTACGTACTAGTATATTGCACGAATTGCTATAGGCCAGGACCCGGCCCTAGCTAGTTTGCCTTGCACGTTTTCTAGGTATGAAACTTGTTAACTTGATGTATTTGGTTTTAATCTATGAAATCCTTCAATTTTGTCTTTAAAATATATGATTAATAATGTAGTCAATTTAATATAATCCAATAACATCTTAATAGTAAGAATTACATTCACACAGTACTAATTGTGTTTATATAGTTAATGAGAAAGTTATTCAAAAAAAGAAATTGATGAGAAAGTGAAATTGGTAATTACTCTCTCCGTCCCTTTTTATAAGACCCTTTTAGACAAAATTGCACTATTCATTTATCTTGTTTTGACCGTATTTTTTAATAATCCATAGATGTAAATATTAACATATAAGATCTTGTTTGATTTGTTTTGATGAGTACTTTCAAAATATCAAATTTTTATAATTTTTACTATTAGACAATTAAATATATTAGTGGTCAAAATTGTACATTGGCGTACGTGCAGTGGTCAAAAGGGGTCTTATAATTAGGGACGGAGGGAGTACTTGTGAAAACTTTGTTTGAACGAAACCTAATTGGAGCGTTTAATTAAAGAATATAGACCATACAATTTCCCCTTTAGATCATCTCCAATGGAGAATCTCATTTTAGAGTATTTATAGGGCCCCACGTGTACACATCACTTATTTATAATTTTTTAATAATAGTACCTAATAAGCACTCATATCCTCCAATCCAACACTTTTCTAAAAAATTCTTAAGGGGTCCACCAATGATTATATATCATTTAATTTAATAACTAATTATTATTTACTATGTTATAATTATTTATTTTATTATATTAAATCATGTGGGACCCATTAAGCACCATGAAAGAGAAAATGCTTATTTAAACATATGTACTTAATATGTATCATTTTTATATATACTCTAATGTTTGTACTTAATAAGTATCAGTTTTTATTAGGTACTACTTGATATGCACCTACTACTTGAGATGATCTAGTAATCTCTACAACTACAAGGTACTATAATAAAACAACTACTCCCAATTGGCTCGTGTAATGAAAGTCTTAGTTTTTTTAACTAATGGCACAATAACCTAAGCTATTAATTGCAATGAAAGTCTTGTTTTTCATTGATTATTCAACACAAAAATATCTACTCCTATGGTATAATATAATGCAAACCGTATTGATATACGGTAGTATTTGTGTTGATCTTTTTGTGTTAATGGTATCGAAACTTATATATATTATTTTTTCGTAATGGTGTGATTATGTTAAGACACCTATTCAACACCTTTTTTTTCCTCTATAGCTATAACATTACTAACTATCACACTTTTTACATCATTTCCTCTATTATTTTCTCTCTCAAAGTACGTGTAGATGGGGTATGAAATATTAATACATTTCCTCTATATGAAGTTACAAAGATATTAATACATTTTTAAATGATATGGGGTATGAAATATTATTAATATAATGTCAACAAAATAAAAGGACATCATCATTCTCATTTGTCTCATACACCTAGTCATCATAGCACCTCGCAAGCACAAAAGGAGTGGGACAAAACACATGAAACTAAGATTAGAGTAGTTAGTTAATTAACATAGGAGTACTATATATATTATTTTTGTGGTGTAGCACTATTTGATATTATAGATATGATGGTGGTGGCTAACACAAGAGTCAAGAAAACTTTTTCTTTTTAATTTGTGCGCTAATTGATTCGTATATATACGTTTACTTGGAACAATAATGGCATTAGTATATTGATTGTTAGTTAAGTAATACGCTAATGTATAGTCTTTTCTTTTTCTTCATGAAAAGTCTTTTTTCTTTATTGATTTATGTTAAGTTTTAATTATTATATAGTACGTATTAGTATATTTCTTTATGATAAATTTAGAGCATTCATAGGTGCAAGCATTGTTTATTTAATTTGCTGAACTCACATGCCAGCGCTTTATATAAAATGACTCAACTATTGTCTTCATCACATGGTCATTAAATTTGAGTTATTAGTTAAATGAAGAATTTTTTCGATTAAGCTTTTCGTTTAAAACTATCACGTCGTAAACATATTCTTAAATACTTGTTTTCTGTTTTCTGTAATTTATAATAGACCTATACTTTTATTTTTATATTTTTACGTAAGACTACACATGGTCTATATATTAAACAAACGACAATTGACCCCAAAAAAAGAAACAATAAGGTTTCCATCAGCCATCACCACCCATTTTAATAACTTTTTTTTTTACGTACATAACATTCTTTTTTGTTAGTTGTTACACTTTTAATGACATTTTGATACCGCTTTCCTCAATATTCATTATAAAAAATAAAAATAAAGAAAGCAAATTTTCAAATAAATAATACTCTTTTCGGTCATTTTTATAAGTAACATTTTGGAAAGAAAAAAAATTGGTCATTTTTATAAGAAACACTAGTATACAAATTCATTTGTACCTTGTTAATCATATAAAAAAAATTCATTTCCATGCTAGTGCATTGATTTTGTTAGTATTGGATCATAAAACATAAATATTTAGAAATATTAGTGAGAAAATTTAACTTTTTTAGTATGTACTATAATTTTTTTCAAATTGTATCCACTTGGGTAGTTGGGTTCCTCTAGTGGTATTAGTTTAGGATAACAGGATATGCTCCTCCTCGAAATCTCAGATTCGATTATCTTCAGTATCAATTTATGTAGGTTAATTTAGTTTATTTAAAAAAAATATTTAAATTATTTCTTATAAAAAAAACGGAAGGAGGAAAGTTTACTTCATAGAAACAAATTGCTGTATATATTTTTTGGGTGTATATAGTTGTGATTTTCGTTTGTAATTTAGCCAATTTTCCAAGATCACATAAATTTTGCCAGCTTGTGCGCATATCTAATGTTGTGTACTAATTCTTGCATGATGGGTCCAACCCAACATCCCCACACTACCACCTATAATACCCGGGCCCAATAAACCAATTGAGTCAATGCTTGGGCTCATTAACTAGTCTTTCTCAACAACACAAGGAAGACAACTACTTTAATTCCAATGCATACAAAACAACACAACTAAGCACAACGTGTTCAACTTTAAGTGAAGTTGTTAAAATTGTGAGTTAACTCGTAAAATCGAAATAGATCAATTTTAAATCGACTAAACTCTGAGTTTCCAAATTTTGAAACAAATATGTTAACTAATATTTATTAGAACGCTATTTACTTGTATTGGAGTAAGTATTTAGTTGTTTAATTTGTTGTTAATAGGTGTTTTCTTTTTTTAGGTCTTGTAGGTGTATATGTATATTAGACACTTTCTTGTAGTGCTTCTGTTCTAGCACACTTTGCACCTAGTTCACTCATAATAAAAAGTTTTCCATTTCAAACAAAATGAGTTCATTTTAAAATAAAATAAATATTTTTCTTTCAGAATCCTATGAATAATTGATGATTAGTATTAGCATATAGAGAAACTGGACAACATATAGTGAGAGGGCCAGGGGGGGCAATTGTGGTAAGGAAGAATTTAGGGACGAAACGAGGTTCTTTGATTAGGTGATAATTGGAATTGCATATGATATCATGCTTTGTATCATACGAGCATCAATGATTTATGGGTCTTCTAATTAGTGCCCGCACTAGTTAAGATTACTAAAAAAGGTAATTCTTGCATTGAAAATTGTATTTTATTGTTTTAAAAAGTAGAATACACAAAATTCAAGTGTTTTTTTACTATTTTTATTTCTTTAACCATTGCCCTAAGGGCAATGTTTATCATTTTCCATGATTTATTCATTTAGTCTTGCACATGTGCAAATTACTCCTTGTGTTCTAAAATAAGTGTCTTACTCGTCAAAATTATTTGTCTCAAAATGAATGTCTTATACTATTTACAATATTAATTTTCCTATTTTATCCTTTAAATCAATCATTAAATAAGTGTCCTTCTTTTATTTACATTTTTTTTAAAGTGTTTGATTTGGTCAACTGTGATATTTAAAATGGGATGGATTGAGTACATTATATATACTCCTCTAGTATATTTGCCATTTTAGTAAAGAAGAAAAATGTTTTAAATAATGTTATTTTCATTTTTCAATTGTACTTTTTAATTATTACTAGTATACTACTTTTAAAATATTATTAATTTTACCTTACATTTATAGTGATGGGATATACATCATTAGTGAATAGTACATTCTTTTATAATATTTGTCACATTAGACTACTTCATATAAATTAAGAAAATATGATAAATGAAAAAAAGAAGGTTAAAAATTTATTAGTTTATCTTTATTGGTTAAAAAAAATTAGTGTATTTCGTTCAAATTTTTAACAAAATATCAAATTTTTTTAGCTTAACTTTTGTTTACATTTGTGACTAAATAGAGTATTCTCATCACAATGATCGCAAAGTGAAGAATAATAGCTTTGTGAGCTGTAATGACTAGAGGGTATAACTGGAAGAAAATTTTAAACAATTTATAATTTAAACAAAAAGTTATCATGCAATTTAATAAGGGATGATAATTTTTGTTTTTGTTCCATCTCTTATCCTCTAATTTGTCTAACTTTAAAAATAATTTTAAAATCAAACAAATTATAATTGAAATTGTTTTGTCCGCTTCTTTAAATTTTTAATACTAGATCGAAAGTATTAAATATACATGTGGATCATACAATGCATTAAATATAGTTCATTCCAACCAATGATGATTGAGTCTCGCATTAGAGTGTGCTTGAACTTATTTAATTAAGTTTATCTTCTGACATAAATTTTATGACACAATTTGATAGAACGTATATAAAATCTTATAACATTTTATGTAAGATTTTTTAGTTTATTTTATAAGTTATCCAAGATAGCTTATGAAAATAGTTTATAACAAATTAAATACAAAAACAAATTAATTTAATTTTATACTATAAAAAATAGTTTATGTAATTTCATGCAAAAATATTTATCATGATAATAAACGAGTGTGCTATAAGTTGCCAATAAATTATTATCTAGATAAAATGTTAAATAATGTCGACTTATTGTTAGCTTTTCTCGCAAAAAAATTTCGACTTATTTTTATAAATTCTCTAAAATTTGCTTATAAAAACAGTTTACCATAATTTTTTTTATAATGAGTTTACCATAATTTTGAGTCAAAGAAAAATAGGTTTTCCGATAATGACAATTTTGAATATTTAAATATTATATCTTCAAGCTTTTGATTGGGTAGTAAGTCGAGGAAACTAGTTTGTTAGTGAGTTTGTTCACCTAAAGCTTTGATTCTCTTCTGATGACCATCTTCATCTACCATAAAGCCTTGACTGGCATCAAATTTGGTTCAAATTACATCAAATGAATTACTTTTATTTACCAAAAAATTATACTGTATTTAAATTAAAATATTTATTTTTCCGGTGAAGCAAAAAAAAAAAATGCTTGTAAAACGTACTTTTACACCTCCTTAATTATGAAAAATGAAAATTAACAAAAAAGAAAAATACATGTCATTTTTATACTCCCTAAAGTAAAGAACCTTACAAAAGTCAACACTCCGTTGCCTAAAATAGAATTAGTTGGTCAAATGCATTACCAAGAACACTTCGAATTTGGTTTGGTGAGCTTTGTCGTTTTACTTCAAATCTTAAATATAAGGGAAATGTTAACATGTGTCATAAGGGCACATGTTAATGATCTAAATAAAGAAATATCTGCATTGATTTCTGTGTATTTGCTTTAATTTTTAAACTTTTCATGTTTTCTATGTACAAAGTTTTAGAGAATAATTTTAATTTTGGATTCTTAACTTGTGCCCGCACATGTTAACATGACCCTAAATATAATGGAAGACATTTCCATACTTTTTATAGTTTAATTTTATGCATGTTAATTCATAACATTATTCTTGCTCTTCTATATAAAAGACATTTGATTGAAACAAAGATTAATCACATTAAACAGTGATTTTGAAACAGGATTTAAAAATAGGTAAACCATTTCACTTGTATTGCAAATTTTAAGTTTTAAGTGCTCTTCACAACTTGGCGTAATTGCAACTAATAGACTTTTTTTTTTCTGTAACTAATATTAAATTGGTAGTAGAATTTTAACAAACATTTAATTAAATTAAAATAGTTTAATCCAATGCAATTTTTATATTTTCTTGGATAATATTGAGTTTGCAATTGCATGAGTAAATACTTGTCACGCTAGCATTGCAGAAACTCTGAGTGGTTTTGTTGCATGACTCAATTTTGCACCAAAGATAGTTACACCCACCAACTTTCTTTCCCCAAAATCTGGTCCATCTACTTTGCATTTTAATATACAAAATTATAAAAGTAATTGTGGCAAGGGTGAATTAATTAAAAACCCATCCATGTTCATTCCCCAAAATCATAACCGATTGTCAAAAGTAAGTTTTCATGGTTTTGCGCTAAATATTTGAGTGGGCATTCATAATAGCAAACAAACTCATTTATGTCATGTGTTACTATAAGCCATCTTAAACTAATGATAAATTCATTTAGGCCGGTAAGAACCCTTTAGAGATTGATTATGAGTTTGATCTCATATGTATAAAAAAAATAGGCAAATGCTAAATAGTGTCTGGGCACTCTTTAAACTTTTAAATAGTAAATTTTTATAAAATATTTATGAAAATTTGTCAAGTCAACACATTAGAAATTGGGCTGGTTAATTTTTCAAATAAAATATTTAGAGATTGATTATGAGTTCGAACCCTTTAGAGATTGATTATGAGATCTTGAACGCATTGAAATTTATCAAGTCAATGCATTGGAAGTTTGTTACTATATAGTATGCTTAAAGAGTGCACCGGGACACTCGTTAGCAAGACAAAAAAAATATAGTTGAGAGAGGAGAATTTGCATATTTCATATACTCTTTGGCATAAATTATTCACTAATATACAAGATGTTGAAAATTTCATAACTATAACATAATATTGAAGAGGTAGACAAATTATCACACCTTAAAATAAATATAAATCATCTTAATAAATATTTGGTTGACCTAAAATCAAATACAACCTCCAATTAAGCTACATTTCACTACCAATTAAGATATGCATTTAAACCTCTCACCCAAATATTATGATTATTTAGATTTAGATCTTAAAGTGTTCATAAGTACACTCATATCATCTGTCGTTGTCTCTTCCAGGGATTTAGGCAAAACCTATATCAATAGAGCATTTTCTTTCACCAATCCTAAAACATTGCGAGATCATCTATCTTATCAGATAAATCTATATTTTTAATCAAAATATATAATAAAAAAATTATATAACTATTTGATACGGAGACCGGAGACATGTTGATTTGAACATGCAATTTCCCACTTGTGAGAACTTTGATATAAGAAAAATATTTCAACTCTTCATTTATTTTTTTAATAATTTAACTTTTAATTTTTATGGTTTTCAAGATCAATAAATATATAGTAACAAGCAAAAAAAGAAAAGATTAATATCAAACTAAAGCTGGTGGTTGAGAGTGAATTCAGACACTAAACAATTTCAAACTTTCAATCATCTTTTAAAACACAGTTGCAAAATCAAACTGTGATTCTCCCTATCAAATCAACACTAATTTACACTTGATCAACTTTTGCTAATTAAACTTTTAATCTTAATTTATTCAAATGATGATGTTTGACTCATTTGAAAAATTGAAGTACAGAGTGCCACGTTTTGAGACGTGTGCAAAACTATAAGCGTATAAAATGCGCTTGGTGGGCGCACGAACATTTCAACAAATGAAAACAGAGCACAACCACGCCACATAAAACCAACTTCAATTCAATTCTCCGGCGACGAAACACATCTTTCCGGCAACCAAATGTTGACCTCCGGCGACGGAGTGGACGAATCGTATCGGTCACTTCCGTCGCTATATTTAACCTTCTTAACGATCTGGTTCGTCTCTGCTTGTTCCTGGACCGTTTATACCTACAAAACCCGCCATTTTCAGGTCCTTCTTAATCTCCACCTATTGATATGATTCTTCATAATTTTTCTGTTCTTTTGCGATTTTTCGATGATAACGAACAATTGAACTGGTTTATCAATGAATTGAAACTAAAATTGTTACTAATTTGAGAATTTTTTGTAGTTTTGGACTCTGTTTCGTTATTCGAGCTTATGGAAACAATTCAATTTTATTTTATCTTTTGTTGTAGAAATAACTTATATAAATAAGCGCTTAATTAAGTTGTTTATCCCGATAGGGCCATAGACCATAGTATTGTTAATTTGTACTATGAACATTAATAAGAAAAAGGTGTTTTTTTTTTAATATTTTAACTGTTTGCTTGTTTATTTATTTTGTGATATTGTTTGGCTAGAGCAGTGGAATAATTTGCAGTGGACGCTCGCTTCGATTCCGCTGATTAAAGCATTGCAGCTCATGCTATCATTCCTCTTTTGGTATGCTTCAAAATTTCTTTATTGGCTTATTGAATGTGTTGGATTTTTAGCGTATAAGTAGAAGAATTGTATTTTGATTTTGAATTTTTGATATACACTATGATGGTATTGTGTCTTTTACCAAGTTCAAACAAGGATTTATTAGTGTAATAGTAGAAAATAAAAGTGTTCTATTTGCATGTATCTATTTTTTGCTGCTTTGCAAAATAAACGCTTGCATTCATCCTGAAGAAGATTGTTATTGACAAAGATATGGAGCACTGCTCAAATTATTTATTTTAAAATCGAAGATTTTTGGTATAATTGCTCTTTACAATGGAGAATGGAGCTTAGAACAGTTAATTTTTGGTAATAATTTATGAAGTCTGTTGTTAAGGCAGCCCCAAATGCATAAATGTTAGTTTGCAAATGATTCTTCTGGTGTGAGACTAATGAAGGAATGACATACATGAAGCTTGTTTGAATGCAAATTCCTAGTGGTGTGAAATTTGTATAATTGTATTTGTGGTCTGTATTTGTGACACCATTCTTGCAGGTATTCATGCTTCAATTTTCAGGCATGCTCTTTGTGGATGTCGTTTGGTGTATACGTAACTGGGGTGCTCTTTCAGACAGCTGCTTTTGTCTCCTTTTTGCTAATATCTCATGGTTACTGCATCATGTGTGAGCACCTTTCTTTAAATGAACGCCGTTCAACAGCGGCACTTGCATGTGTCTTTTACTTGACTCTAGTTGGGTACAAAGCTTCTGTACCATACTTCACTGTAAGTTTCGTAGATGATCATTACAATACACAGTTCAATTTAAACTACTTTATTTTGTGAATGGTAAATTTGTGATTTTATAATAATTATGTTTGGTTCTTTGATGCTGATCCATATTTAAACAAATGTGCAGGTGCTTCTGCTTCTAAATTATTTTATTTCATTTTATGTAATATTCCATCATATATCCCAAAACCTACTAGTTTTGCGAGAACAATTAAGCATTATAGAAAATGAGGATGTTAGATCAATGCATGATACTGTGTATAAAAAGTACATAATGTTCAAGTAAGTACCACACATCTCAGAAGTGTATATGTAATTTCTTTCCAAATGTCATCTAAACAAGAATTCACACTTTGATAGTTGACATATTTTCTTTACTTTGTTCAGGAAATTTCAGGGTGCAATGCAGATGGTAGCTATGGCAGAAACTATGGTATTGTATTTGGGATTCATTTAGTACACTTTCATGATCATTGATATATATGTGTAAATATGTGACTTTGACAAGCCCATTAATTGTAGATATACATGAACATCTATGACTCCTCAGAGAATTACTGGCTTCACTTATTGATCAGAGAATGGACACAATTTTGCATCTTTGTGTACATTGGGTATGCTTAATCTGTTTCACTGCAAGTAATCCTTGAATTCCATGAAATTTATCAAATTTCTTGACAAAAAACTAAGCATTTCAAGAAAACCAGTCAAGAGTTTTCTCCAATTATGTGTCCAACTCCAATTGTATATCTGTAATAGTTCTTAATCTGTTTCTTAACCTGCAGGTGGATTTTCAGATCCCAAGATTTGGCACCAAACTTCTCTGTTATACCGGCCACAAAGTCTAAAGGCACGACTCTGGTGCCTCCCATCTACAGTATTGTAAGTTATTGATTCTTCACAAGTTTAAGTGGTCAAGATCTCAATGAAATTTATGATTTTAGTTGTTCTATTCCATTAAAAAAATTGTAGTAAATGATGTTTAGAATCTACTTGTTCTTCTATTAAGTCATAGTTTTTGGTAAACAATATCTTAATTTGTACCTTTTAGTTTATAAAATATTATTCTGTTTACTGATTACACTGAGAACTTTGGTGCAGCAAATGGATGCGACAACCTTTAAAGAATTTAGTAGTCACGAATGGCACATTGGGTTGGTAAGTGTTACAAACATGCTCTAATGTTCTTTAGTTGGATAGTTTACTAATTTATATAATCTTTTGGTGACTTTTGTTATCTATTCGTTCATATATTAATTTATTTACTTTTACTCATAAACTCTTTATGAAATTCAAATAGTTTCATTTCAACTTTTGTAGCCAACTTCTACTTCTCATGACGAATACTCCAAAAACGAAGTTCTGGTAATCATTCAACATCCTCGAGCACAAAGGCTACGAAAGCTCAATGAGTTTTCTGATACTACTGACTGCATTGCCGTGTCAGATCTCAATACAAATTCATCTTCATGCCAAACACAACAAATGCAGCTCTAACAACACGATGAATTATGCCGAATTACTTGCTTTTGCCTTTTTCTTTCAGCTAGCATAGGCATAATGGTCTTTATCCTATGATTAGTATACCATCAATTTTTTTAGGTTTAGAAATCAGTAGGCAAGGGCAAAAAGAACACCTAGATCCTGCAATTAAAAAATGGTGCGAATTTAATTGGTACAGTACAGCCATCATGGATAGTAAATTGAAGCCGTGTTGAATTTGAAGTCGTGTTGAATCGCTCATCACGAATTTAGCATATGGAACTTAAAATCTCAACTCAAAATATGAGTGATTCAATCTTCTATAAACAACTTCAATTTACTAACCTTACCAACTGTACTAATTTTTAGCCACAGAAAATCTTAATTTAGTGCAAAGCAGTGAGTTTTAGCTTGTTGTCTAGTACACAGTTTTTAGATTAGAAGCAGCTGCAAATATGTGTATCAATATCAATACATTATTAAAGTATGGTTAGTGTGTATATTCTTCTTGATTTCAGTGTCGATTACAATTAACGTTTTCACTTTTCAACTTCTAATCAGTGTCAATTTTGATCTGATACTAGGAGTCTAGAACACAAGTAAGGTTCTATTGACAAGGAAAGTTGGTTGGTCCACTTGCTTAACTTCCTCAAATTGGGACAAGTCTATGTTGAAAATTATACTTGGTTTTTCTCTATTATGCATTGATCACTTTCAACAAGTCAACCAAGTAAAGTTGGTATTTTAAAACAAGACTACAAAGGTTGACTTGTTGAACCAAAAAATGGCACTAAAAACTTTGAACTTTGAAACATAAAGGAGGTTTTGACCATAAAATTTAGAATAAGATTAATATTTAATACTACTATTGATACTACTATTGGTAACTTGATTCGATTGAATTTCAATGTACTACTGTCTACAAAGAGAGTCGGTGGAATAACACTACCGTTTTCTTTCCATATACAGCACTGTGGTGCTTTGTTCTGATTCTCCTATTGGTCTAATGCTAGATTCAGCCTTTCTCCATAGTTGTTGACTAGTTGCTGATAGATAGATTGGATTAAAAATGAAAATTATAATGAAAGAACGAGAACAATATTTTTTTTCATCTGAACAATCTATGAGTCCCTACAACTCACCCTTTTATTGATCATCCTTAGCTTTTGAGATAAACTTGTGCGATTATACGAGTCAAATTTAATAATCGATTTACATAAACAAAACGAGTTTGTTTAAACTATAAATTTTTACAATCTTGTTCCCCCATACTCGCTGCCACCACTCACCCCTTCAAAGAATCTTAGAACAAACAAGGTGTGCGCATAAAAAGACATTTAAACGCTTAAGTTAATAAAAGACACTCTTAAAGAGTAAGTGAATGTGTTACATCTTTTTGTACAAATGATACATGTCATGTATCATACACAAATTGATTTATATCGGTAGATCAATAAATCACACCATTAGATCAAATAAGATATGATGTGGCTTATTGATATAAATATAATAGTGAAATTTTGAATGAATGAATTTTGTTCTAATAAAAAAAGAAAGTTAATGAAAATATTGAAAAATTTGTAGTTATGGGATATAAATAGTGTAATGAGAGTGTGAAGTGTGAGTATCTGACTCATTAGTCTTTAGACCAGTGGTCTGGAGTCTCTGTAGGATAACTTAAGTGGTAAGAGCGGGATATATGGTTTGTGTATGGGAAGATCTAGAATTTGATAGCAATTTATATTTTCGATGTACCAAACTAAAAAAAAAACCATTGGTCTGGCTAAACCCGGTCTGACTTGGCGGTTTTTTTTTGTAGAAAACAAACGAATAAGAATTGGTTTTGGGAGAACCGAAATCGACAAAAGCAGAGCCTCCCCTAGCCCTGCATCACCAACGCTAACTCGCCGGAGCACCACCCCTCAACGGTGCATTGTTCGCACAAACTTGCCGGAGAAGCTAGCATCAATCATCAAATTCTCTATGTAATTCCTTCTTTTCAATTTTCACTGATTCTGAAAGCTAATTAATTGCTTATCCTTAATCTCTTTCTTCTCGCATTGCTGATAAAGCATTTCAAACTCAATGTAGCAGTTAATTGTCACTGTTCTCTTGTGATTCGTCGGGCCGGCGGCGACAAAACTTGTTCGGTAAACGGAGCTATTGAAACCTTTACCGTTTGATTTCCAATTCCAGTTCGATCACATTTGACAGGAAAGCTAGAAATGAGTTCAGGTATTTGTTTCTCTTGCATTTTCGTTTTAATCACATATCTTAGGTTAAGTATTTCATTTTTTTTGTTACTTCCTTAGTTTGATAAATTAATCGCATATTTTATAGTTAAGTTTCTATGTGAAAAAGGATTGAATTAAAAGATTGGTTTAAAATTAATGAAAATTATGAGTTGAATGTTAAGGATTCAAAATGGAAGGAAGGAGCTGATTTTATTGTTCTTTCTGTTTGCTTTGATTCTAAAATTGCATGTATGTAATGATTAGGTGGTGCATTTGGTGGCAACAGGGGGCTCCGTCCGGTGCCTCCCGAAAAGGGAATTTTCCCATTGGATCATATGCATTTGTGTGACTTGGTATGCTTCTTCTCTCAATTGTCAATCAACAACTGAAGGAGTAATATTGGAGTTTAGTTTAGGAAGGAATTTAAGATAAATTATGCTATGTATTTGTTATATAGTGAAAATTAAAAAATTGACTACTCAAATAGGTCTGACTAAGTCCCATTTTTGTTCTTAACCTTGGCTAGCACTTGTCGAGTTGTCGTCGTCATTAAAATCCTTGGACACACTAGAGAAATAGATATAATATAAGGTATCGAACATACTACACTTACATTAGTTCTTCACCTATGTTTCTGTTACATTTTTCCTTCATCGGGGATTGACTTGATCGATGAAAAATATATTGGGGACTTTAATCTTTATTTCTTTAGTGTAGGGACTGGGGATGATATAACATGTATCAATGTATCATAGTTAGAAACATAAGTGAGGAATTTAATCATCAAAGGTGAAAAAAGCAGTTCACTTTAGATTCTCTTAATAGGTAAAACTAAAGTGAACATAACAGAATAGAGCATGTTTGTTTTAATGGTATTTGTCAACACACACTCCAAAGCACGCTTGATGCAATAGCTGCAATTTGTTGCTGTGTCTCAACGTGCATTTGTGAGCATTTAACGCCAAAACAAACAGGCATTAGCTTGTTTGATTCTATTGTTTCAGTTTGTCAAAAGTTATAGTTTATCATGTTTATTTTCTTGTACCGTAATTCCTTTATTGGCCTCATTTCAGGACAAAAAAGAATATCTCAACTGCTTAAAGACTGCAGGAAACAAGTCTGAAATATGTAGGGAGTTCTCAAAAAAATATCTGCAATGTCGTATGGAAAAGTTAGTTGGCTTCACTCTACTACAGATATAATTATCCTCACATTCTGATGTACTTATGTTTTTCTCTTACTGGTTTACCTTATTGGTTTCAATATTTAGTGTAAACTAGGCTACTTTGGATCTGAATATTGTGGTGTAACCGTGTAACTGTATGACTAAGAAATAATTTAAGTCTTAAGTTTTGAATTGATCATTCTCAACTTCAGTCTGATATCTATTTGAGTATGAAGCCCGGACACGGACATGAATACGGGACACGACACGAACACCGGACATGGGACAATGTAAAAAAACTTAGGACACGGACACGGCTATATATACTTTATATATTAATAAAATAAAGCAATTTGTGAGTACAATTTATAAATAGTCTTATGAGAAGCATAATTTATGTTTATTTAAACTTAGTACTCTCAATCAACCATAAAAAGAATCCATCAAAACAGTTTGAGTACTTTCAATTTAGGAAAATTATCTAACACATGCCGGATACATGTCGTCCGGGTGTCGTACGAGTGTCGGTGTCCGACACGGCGACACACCCTACTTTAGCCGTGTCGGAGCATTGAATTTTTGGCAGGGAAAAGAGTGAGCCCTGCTCATTACTAAATTGTCACTTTGACCATGAAGTTGAATAAAACAAAATGCATAGACAAACTGCCTAAATTTCTTGATTATCAGTATAGTTATATAATACCAAAGCGAAAAACTGCTGGAGTGAAGAGTCATAGCAATAACATAATACAATATAACTTGGAAGAATTACTCCTATATCTCCTCTGGCATCCATTGTTAGTCCAAGCAGTAATTTTGAAATAACTTAGTGTCTTCAATGTTTCCAGATGATCTCTATTTTTTTTATGATTCTGAGAACCTATGGTAACTGTTGTTTTCTTTGCACAGGAGCTTGTCAAGATGTAGTGACACAAGTGGAATGCTAGTTTCATACAAATTTTCCAATGAAATGATTGTTTTAGGCTTGCTTTGACTGAAGTTGTGATATCACTTGTTAATATGAACTATATAATTGACATTTTGCAGGAACTTGATGGCAAAACAAGATTTGGCAGAACTTGGTTTTAAAGAAAGCAACGCGGAAACTCCGGGAGGGAAAATTACCGAGATGATTGGTGATCAGAATCAACGAACCTAAAGAATTTAATTACTTTTGAGGTTAAGTTTTAGTAATGCCATTCTTTCTTGTCGTCCTGTTCGTTTGATAAGCAGATGTTTAACTATATATATACTACTATTATTTAGTTTTTATTGATAATTTTTTAGCCACATATATAGTAGTCATTTTGTACATTTGAAAATTTTACTTTATTTATTATATTGTAAATTTATATTTTATATTAATTTACTATTTAAAGTACTATCTTGTAAAATATTTAATTATTAAGGATTTGATTGTGATTCAGAAATGATCAAATCAGTAAGTTTTGTAGGTTAAGTATTCATTGAAATTTACTAGTTAATATGCTTTATACACGGCACGAACTTGAATGAAAACTTCATTTATTTCAATATTGCATATAACCATATAATAATATGGCACCATAATACAAAATTGATCATACAACAAAATTAAAATGTATATCTATATTCCTCGACTGGAGACATCCAAGATGAGGTAATATATATCAAATATCAATAACACACGACCCAAGTAGAGAGTGGATTTTATTTTGACACATTATAATACCTCTCACTGTCTCCACACACACACACACACACGCAATATTATATAGTAGATATAGATATCAATATAACATAAATTTACCATACATGGCCACAATCTCTAATCGATGAAGGCTTCCAGCTTTAGAATTACGACTTTTAGCTGGGGTGGGTTGGAGATCATTTTAATTGGTTACAACAATTTCATTCTTTCTTTTCAGTTCTCGAACTCTGGTCCTGCACATTACACGCAATGTCTCTACTAACTAAGGTAAGATAACTATATTTAGATAACTTCCTCTTTGTCAGTCAATTTTTCTTCTGACTTTGCCTCTTCCACGTGTTTGATATAATGTCGAGTTTTAGATAGCTTCCTTTTAAGCAGTTTTAAAAGCCATTTCAAATTCTCAATTCTCCATATATCCTTATTAGTTTAAAATGTCGAGTTTTGATTTCGAATTTTGGCTATAATCATTTTCTCAATCTCTCTATTTTTAGTTCTTTTTTAATTTGTTTTAGTTTCATTCTATCCATAACTATTTACATTTCTTTCAAGTATAATAACAAGTTTCTTTTGATGCTTCACACAATTAGTTAACCCTTCTATTCTATTCTATTCCAATCAATGGTGAATCTATTTTAATTTTTTAAATTAGAGTCCAAGTTTCTTGCATTGACATTTCATCAATTATATGCTACATGATAGTATTTGCTCTACATTAGCAAAATTAATTCTGATGTGTCAACCTCCTCATTCAACTTTCTCAATTTGCATCTTTATATTCATCCACATAACTACACTTTAATTTGGTGGTAATATGTCTTTATGTGACCAAAATATGGTAACCTCTATAATTATATAAAAAAAAAATGATAACTTCTCATCTCTTTCATTGCATCCGTTATAACTTATTTTCTCACCCAATTCCAAATCATCATACGGTCTTCTTCAAGTTTTCCATAAGGTCTAAATATGAATTTTCAAATGAGAGAAAGTTGTACCATTTTATTTGATGTGATGAGTTGAAGCTATCTTTGTAACCTAAACCATTTTACTGTTTTCTTGCCATCTCTATTGCAAATTTCTCGGTTCCAATTATATTCTCGTGTGTTGCTGGCTTCCAATTGCAAGTATGACTTTAGACCCAATTCATTTTACGTACCTCATTCAACATTTATATATATATATATATATATATATATATATATCATAATATTATGTTATATGAGTTGAGTTTCAAATATTATTTTGTTAAATATTATGAACTCCCACATGTGTGTGCACCTTTGTCATGTTGTAGGATATAACATGAGACAACACATGCTTTTTTGGAGGATTCAAAAGTTAGATTCCCTCTGTAATTTTTAGGATTCTATTATTTCATTCAAGATGATCAACAAAGTAAACCACAAATTATTTGAAAGTTGGAAATTTGCATATTTATATTGTTTCTTCAAGATTATCGACTAAGAATAAACAATGAAAGGTGCAACTCTTGCAACCATTTGGACCGACCTCCAAAGTCTAGATGTGCAATATATGTGCTTTCCTTTAAATCTTAAAGATGCCAAAAACATTTATTTTTTGTTTTATTTATAAAATTCAGGTTTTGATTACATTTTTTAATTTTGTATATATTATTTAAGTGCCTAATATAATTGATTCTTCCTCTTATGATAACGGCATGTACAGGGCAGCTGAGGCTGAGGCGTGGGGCTTATGCAAAGGAATTGAATGGATAGCTTGGGTCATAAGAAAGTGGTGTTTGAATTGAACTGTAAAATGATGGTAGACGATGTGCACAAATACAAGTCAAATCGCTCTGAATATGGTTCACTTATTGGTAACTGTAGAACCTTACTCTAATTACTCCAACTTTGTAGTCGTTTTTCTAGGCAAGAAGCAAATGGTATCGCCCACGCTCTTGCTAGGGAAGCTTTATCCCATGCTTCTCGCATTACTTTTCATTATATTCCTCATTGTATTGCTACAAAAATTATGAATGAAGTGTCTTGAATTTTGCTTGCGTCAAAAAAAAAAAATTGATTCTTGCTATGTTACAAGTTTTTCTTTTCCAGCATTTTTTGTTAGAAAAAAAAATTACCAATTCATTAGAATGCGTTGTGCCTTCCTCCAAAATTAAATCTCTTCATATATTGAGTAGTTTGAAATTAACAGCACCCTCATTGTTGAGCGATCATATTTCTAATTACATTGTCCATAGATGCTTGATTTCATGGAATGATTTGGAACAATTACTTCGATTTGCTATAGTTTTTTCCATATATTATTGTTGTCACAAACTTTGTAGCGCATGCATATGGGATGATTAGTTACAATTACACAAACACTAACTCATTTCCTCCTATTGCTTATAGATATTTTTTATTTATATAGACACACAGTAACCCGCGCAACGCGCGGGCGTCAGTTTAGTAAGATCTAATGTAGGAGCTGCTGGACCGAACAGATGTTAAATAAGCTCCAAATATCTAAATTCCTCTTACAAACCCTTAGGCCCTGTTTGGAGGGGAGGGGAGGGAAGGGGGGGGGAGATTTTTAAATTTTATGTTTGGTTCAATTTTTTAACGAGGGGAGGGGAGGGAAGAAGTAATTTACTTTCTTATCTTTAACTTTATAAAATTAAAATGAGGATTAATGGAGAAATTTAATGGATATATACAACAAAAAAATATATATAATGAGTAGAAAATTTATTTATTTTTGTTGACAAAAAAACAAATATCTAAATTTTTAATATTTCAACAAGGATAATTTAGAGTTTTAATAAAAAAAATGAGGATAATTTTGTCAAACATAATTAATTATATTTTACCTCCCTTCCCCTCCTTAAAAACTCCTCCCCTCCCCTCGGTTGAACCAAACAGGACCTTAATTATAGACATTGAGATTTTTTTTTTGTATTATGTCATTATTTTGTTTTTGTTTTTTTGACAAAATGTCATTATTTTGTTATGAACGTAAAAAAAAAATTTGGAGAAAATAAAGTTGAGAACATTTTTTTTGTAAAAAAATCAAAATTGTTTGTTTTTAGTGGAAAAGTCGAGGCCGCTACTATGGGCCAATTTTAGTCTTGGGGGGTTATTATTTCAGTGGAGGCTTTTCAATATTGAATCTCTGATTGGATGGACGATATCTACATGTTCTTGATAAATTATCTCTAAAGATAAGAGAAAATCAATGAACTTATGAAAATTAAAGATTTAAAAAAATTTGTTATGATCGAGAAACTTTGAAATTGAGAAACCTAAATTTTTATCAACCACGAGGGAATATATAGAAATTAAACAAGTGTTTTGAAAACAAGCTAAGACTAGTTCAACCTGTTGAATCCCACAACATATAAATGGAAATGTGGGGTTTGGCTGTTATTCCCACTCTTTTCTATAAATATATATGGTAAATATAATAGTGAAAGAGATGATATTATCTTGCAATTTAGAATTTTTAATATGAAATACAAATATTTAAAAAATAAATTATAAATTTTTGCCATTCATAGCCATTCATTAAATGTCACAACAACAAGGAAAAATAAAACAAATGAAACACTCATCATTTTTGCCGTATATAGTACTAAATGATCAATGAAAATATTTAATTATACTCTACACTTTTTATTTCTTATGTTTTTTCTTTGATATTGTATGAACAATGAATTACCTCTAAAAACCCTCACAATTTATAGGATTAATATTTTGCTTAAATGAGGTGGAATGAATAAATTTTTATTTTGAGCGAGGATTTCCATAAAGCATAAATATTTATCAAATGTGGTTTCCTTTATGGTTCTAGTTTTAAGTTAATTAGCTTATATATTAATTAATCAAATAGGATAGGAGTAAATGGTATAATGTGTAGATGACATATGGTTTTGTAGTTGGGGTTGATATATATCAAACTCAAATAAAAAAATATGGAGTTATATTAATAATCATTTTATAATTGTCTGCGTCTCTCAGAGGATATTTAAACTCTCAACACTTTAATATTACATTGTTAAACTCTTACTACTAAATAGAGTTGTTAAATATAATAAGCTCTAAATTCCTCTTACAAACCCATAATTATAAGCATCGAGAATTTTTTTGGTATTATGCATGTCACTATTTTTTTTATGGACTTAGAAATTTTCTTTTGGAGAAAATAAAATTTCCGTTGTCTTTATTTTTTTCTTAATGAGAAAGAGAAAGTAGGAGTGAATGATTTGTTAAAATAATAAGCTAAGTGAAATGAATATAAAAAAGAGTTAAAAAATAGGTAACAAGCCATTCATGATGTAAATTGATATAAATAAAAGTTGATATAATAAATTGTGATATATTATACAAGAAACTAACACACACATGATATTTTTATTTCATATATCCTTGAAGCAAATTAAAGGCCTATTGTCAATACATGATCATGGAAGGCCGGGACCGGGAGGAGCAAGAGCTGGAATGCTACCAGGAGGAGGATAACATAAAGTTTTGCATTCATCGTAAAACTGCCGAACTTTGATGCACATGTCATACTAGTATGAACACGAACCAACACCTTGAACACCACCATAATAATAAGCAGTCATCAGGATAATCACGATAGTAAAAAAAGTAGTAGCTTTTGACATTATTGTGTTATTTTCTCTTCTTATATATGAATGTGTTGGTTTAATTTGTGTGGAATGAATCTCCAATTTATAGGCAAAATGAAAATTGTGGTGGTTGAATTCTTCCTAAATATGTTATACAAAACAAATAAATTAATGATCATGGAATTCGTCCTCAATTGTACGTAGTGGGTGATTTACATTTTTCTTCTTAAACTAGTAGGATACCCGTGTATGCGTGCACGTATGTGCGTGCGTGCGTGCATGCGTGTGCGTGTTCCGCGCATGGTCAAATAGAAATAATTTATGCAAAATAAATATATTTTACATTATTATCTTTTATATTCAATTATGATAAAAGAACCATTCCCTTCAACACCATAGCCAGGTACAATCATGAAGGAACTTGCCGAGACCGGGAGGAGCTGGTGGAGTGCAATAAGTCTTGCACTCATAATAGAAAAGCCTGGTGGAAAAGCAGGAGTTGCACCAAAAGGAACAAAGATCAACTGTATTTGTTCTTGCACCCTCAGTATCATAACCATTCAAAACAATTAGGACAATTACAAAAAAAGGAAACGGAGGCTTTATTTTCTCTGCTCTATTCAATTTTTGTTGGTGTGAACACTTTTTTGAAAATATCAAGATTGTTTGTTTTTAGTAAAAAAAGTCAAGACCACTATGGACCAATTTTATAGTTTTGGGTTATTATTTTTGTATATCCTTTGCCCTTTGTGCAACTTGTGCCTTCAAGTTTATTCTCAATATTATTATGTACTTCTAATCCGATCAACGATGAGAAAATCCGATCAATCGATTTATTTCAGTTGTCTTTATTTTTTTTAATGAGAAATGAGAAAGAGAAAGTAGTAGTGAAATACATACATGTATTTTTTTTCCAATATAATAATCATCATAAATCAATACAACCTTGATAGTTTTATTTCATTATATATATAGCCATATTATAAATATGGCACCGATAGCACACATACAATTTATATATAAAAATTTATATATATCAACTATATAGCAACACATGATCATGGAAGGAACTTGCCGGGACTGGGAGAAGCAAGAGTTGGTGGAGAACAAAATGTTCTACATTCAAAGCAAACCACACATATATCATTTGCCAGGAGGAGGAGGAGGCGATGGCAAAACACATAATGTTTTGCATTCATTGCAAAACAACATGTGATACATATGTCGCACCAGTATGAACATAGTTGTGATCCTGCATCCTCAACACCACCATAAGCAGTCATCATGAGAATCACGATAATAAAAAAAACTGAAATGTAAGTAGCTTTTGGCATTGTGTTATTTTCTCTTCTCTTTTCAATTTTTGTTGGTGTGATAATTTGGTTCACTCCAATTATACTTATAGGCAAAGTTTAGTTTGGCTTTGTGTGAATTCACATGATCAATTGATACATGGGAGGTGGGGGTAGAGCTGTCAAAATAGGCAGTCCGGCCCATTTTGGCCCGGCCCGGACGGGCGGCTGGTTTTATTGGGCCGGGCTAAAAACCCAGAATAAAAAATAAAATAGAAAATTAGTGCCCGAGCCCGGCCCTTTATGGGTTAGCGGGCTTTTGGGTAAGCCCGGCCCCGATTTGACTATTTTATTTTTCTTGTTTTTTCACTATTAAAAAACAATTTTATGGAGAAAAAAATTAAACATTCAAAATATAAAACAAATATGTTTACATTATTCAAAATAAGTTACCAATCAATCAAATAACATAAAACCAATTCAAATAATTTTTTAAAACAAACTAGGTCCATGCATAATCAAACAATACAATTATTATTTACAATCAAAATATCGTACAAAAAACATAAATGAGCATAATCAAACATAATTATATTTTTGTGACTATTTTGCAGTACTTGAACTTGAGTTATGTCTAAAAAAAATAATAAAAAAATACATATATGAGGGCTAACGGGCCGCCCATGGGTCATGCGAGTAAGCCCATATTTTTAACGGATACATTTGGGCCGGGCTAAAAAATCCGGATGATAATTTAAGTATAAATTATCAAGCCCAAGTCTGGTGTTTTTTCGGGCTTGGCGGCCCGGCTCATTTTGACGGCTCTAGGTGGGGGGCGTGTGGAAGAATTTGGGGGGGGGGGGGGGCGCAGAGTAAAATTATATATATATATATATATATATATATATATATATATATATATATATATATACTCCTTCCGTCTCAAAATGTAAGAGAAAAAAACTCAATTTTTTTGTCTCAAAATGTAAGAGAAAAAGTTCAAACATTTATCTTTTCAAGAAAAATTTACTCTCTCTCTTACTTTTTCTATAACCAACAACCAATAAAAATTGTTTTTACATCTTTCCATACAACTTTTTTCAAAAAAACATACTCCCAATCATTATATTTTACTTTTTCTTAATAAATGCGATTTTTGTTTTTTCTCTTACATTTTGGGACGAAGGAAGTATATATATATATATCCTTGATTAATCAGGACTGTCTAATAAGCAAAGGAGTGTCAAGGTTTATTGAAAATATTATATTAATTATATAACACACATCGTCACGATCATGGAATGCTTCCACCAGGAGGAGTACAATATGTCTTGCACTCATAGCAGAACAACCTAGTAGAAAAACATGAGTTGCACCAGAATGAACAAAGATCTATTGTCTTTGTTCCAACACCTTCAACACCATAGCAATAACCATTCAAAACAAGGACAACTAAAAAAAATGGAAGAAAGACTTTTGACATAGTGAACAATCATTCAAAAAGTTTTACACACATAACAGAATAGCCTAGAGGAAAAAACATGTGTTGCACCAGAATGAACCGAGGGCTAAGGTCTTGTCAGATTTGTACATGAGTTGATGAAGTTTAATCTCAGCAAATCATATCTCTTTGAATTTCAATCCGTTTTATTGTCTAAGTTACTTAATCAAAAGCAAAACCCATTAACTTAAATTAGTTTAGTTGTTGAACGTCATTTGATATCGCACTAGTCTCTGTAGATACGATACAAAAACATACTTACTTTTAATACTACAACAGAGGCACATAAAAATTAACGGTGTTAAAAAAATCACTCAAAAGAAAGAAAATATATATATATATATATATATATATATATATATATATATATTCATTAATGTTCACATGTAGTGATTTCCAATTATGTTGTGATTTAAATTTATGTTTAGCTTATTAAGTAAATATGAGGAATTTGGTATTACAGAAAAAAGTAAATAAGACGAATAAATAGTATTGTATTATACATTATTAAAAAAAAATTGTATTATAAATGATAAAGGGGTTACACGCGGTTGGTGGTGGATAATATATGAATCTCAAATTGTGGCATATATAGGACTAGAACCTTTCAAACATGTGGCATATATAGTTGAAAGGGGTTGTGGAAAGAAGTTAGCAAGTCTCCTCTCACATTTATGTATGCGTATGCGTTCCGCGCATGGTCAAATAAAAATAATTTATGAAAATAAATATATTTTATAATATTATCTTTTATATTCAATTATTTAAGAATATAAAAAAATTCTTTTTATTAGGAAAATTATAGCTACAAGTTGTCTTGGATGCAAATCCTGACCCTATTTTGTGTAGGAGACATCAAAGTCAAACCAACAAAAATAATTAATATTAAGTCTAGTACTTTAGTCACAAAAAAAAAAGTCTAGTACTAATCTACGTACCAAATTAGTACCAATTACATTAATATTGTAGATGTTGCACCAAATTTTTGGTATTTGTACATATGCATATATTATTTCTTGGATCTACTTATAATATATATATATATATATATATATATATATATATATATATATATATATATTTAAAAGAGAAAATATATGATATACAAAAGGCTAAATTGCACTTTTGATCTTCTATATTTCAAAAACTTGCGATTTTGGCCCCCTATGTTTAAAAATAGCACTTCTAGCCCCCTATGTTTATCCCCTTTTGCAAAACCCAATTTTGACTCGGTCAACGCTGACGTGGCAAGTCCATGGGTGCCACGTCAAACCCTTATAATTAAAAAAAAAAACAATGGATTACCAAAAAAAAGGTTATGCTCATGTAAAAATATTGTTTTTACTTTTTTATCCATCTAGTGTTTCATTTTGGATGTAATGACTTAATGACTTAGATTATGTAATGAATTGGCTTGCTATGCCTTTTGGAATATTTTGCCTATGCACTTTTGCAACTTGAGAAATATTACAAGTTATATAACTCATTTACTAAATTTATGTTGTTTCACGTTTCTTTTACCTACAAATTATGGGCCTGTTTGAAACCCTTTTGTTTTTTAGTTTTTAAAATGTGTTTTAAAAATTAGATTTTAAAAACAGTTTTTAAAAAGAAAGAAAAAAAAATGTGTTTGGTTAAGTAATTTTCAAAAACAAGCCCTATATGTCCCACTTTTACACTTTTGCCTACAAGTTATATAACTAATTTACACCAATAGCAACATGAAAAATACTACAAGTTAACGTAACTACAAGTTAACAAGTTAACGTAACTTTTTTTTGGTAATTCATTGTTTCTTTTTTTTTTTAATAATAAGGGTTTGACGTGACACCCATGGACTTGTCACGTCAGTGTTAACCGAGTCAAAATTGGGTTTTGCAAAAGGGTGTAAACATAGGGGGCTAGAAGTGCTATTTTTAAACATAGGGGGCCAAAATCGCAAGTTTTTGAAACATAGGGGGCCAAAAGTGCAATTTAACCTATTAAAAAAAAGGGACTATATATAGGGTCCAATCCAATTCATATGTAATAAGTAATAACTCTATGAGTGATGTTAGGAAGTTTGAATATTCCTTGCTTCATCTATGAGTGAGGTTATTTTTCATAGTTGCGCACGAATTGCAGTAGCAAAATATCAATAATTAACAGAAAACACAACATTATCCTGCTAAATGAAATATTACAAAACATTATCCTGCTAAATGCTATCCAAAAAACATACCACATTGAACCTCTTATTCCATGTCCAAAATGTTTCTCATTTTATTATGTTGTTGTTAACATGGACATGTAGAATATCATATATGATACTCTACTATGGTGAGGGAAAATAATTTTTTTGCACAGTGAAAGGAAACTATAAAACATTTTATCTATTAATGTAAATTCAACACTACAACACCTTAAATATCCTCCACAAAAGCACAATCTAAATTTCAAATCACTCTCCTTGAATCACGAGCCGAGTTAAGATGATCCTACAAACATGAAACAAAGCGATCATGTAAAATGACAGATTTAAATCCAAATCCTTCTTAATAATTGATTTATTATTAATTTCATTCAAGTTGCAAATATTAACAACAATTAACAGATTTGTAATTCACAAAACATTAAATTCAAATCAGGCCATTAACGAAAATGAAACCAACGAAAGGTACACATAAAAGTATTTACCCCGAACTTACCGAGATAAAATCAAATGCTTTAGTATTATCTTCTTTTTTTGAATTGTTGATCATTGAGTTGGGAGTTTGAGATGCAAAATTTGGTTGAAATATGTCTGGCAAAGGTGAATTTCCATTAGGTCCAACCATTTGAGCAACACCATCATTTCGCATGTTGACATTACTAAGGTGTTGGAAATTAGCCATTGTAGCAAGTAATTGCTGCTGAGCTAAGAGTGTTCCCATGGCATCATAATTAAGAGGCTGCGCAGGGTATGGCTGGTTCAACATAATACCAGGTTGCATATTATAAGGCAGATGACCGGTGGGAAACATCGGGTTTACATTGAACCCAACTGGCTGAGCCTGAGAACCCAACATGCCGCCTAGAGTATTCTCAGGGGTGTGGCTGTTTAAACCTGAAAATAAAGATTCAGATTGCACCGCTGATTGTGTGCCCTTCTGCTTCGTCGTACTTGAGGTATTTTCATCTATTGACAAACCACCCATTAAATCACCGACAGACTCATTATGATTTCCTTGCTTGGAACTAGAAGCAAACATGTCAAAAAGTTGAGGATCACTTTGAATCTCTTGCTTGTGACTAACATGATTACCCTGTTTATCACCGCCAACTGTCATCCCTGAAAACAGATCATCTGCTTGTTCTTTACTCTCGCCAGAGTGAAATGATACATCGGCAAATGGGTCATCGTCATTTTTAAGTTCATGCGAAGCTCCAATAGAGCCACTTATATCTCCAAATAAATCATCAACCAGAGGTGTGGAAGATGTCAAATTTCCCATGTTTGGTCCATCGGCACTTTTGGCTGTGTTGTCATTTGAATCGCCGGTGTCTATCAAGTCGGGCAATTCAACAACAGCAGCACTCTCTGTCTTTACAGCTTTCTCTGAATTAATAGCAGAACTGTTTGGCTGGCCTCCACCTAGAAGACCAAGAACCTGCCCATCAAGGGGACAAGTGTTAAACTTATTGGTTGGCGTTTATGTACAAAGCAACTAAACTATTATTGTTAAAATATTTTAAAAATTACAAACCACACTTAGATATTTGGTATAGGGTCATTCACTTCATGTATAATCGACTACAGAATAAATTCCTAACCAATGTCCATAATATATTTCTATAGATAATCACAACATATTAATCATGAAGGATGTTTCGTACTTTAGATCCCATTAGAATAAATAGCAATAGTTTCCAGCCTTCTCATTCTTAAAATATGTGTATGACCGGTCTAGACCAGACCAAAATACATAAACAACATAGCATAGCATCACAGTTCAACATCGATGGACAAATTCACAAATTACAAGATAGATTTACAAGTCAACATGCAAAAAGATAAGAGTTCAAAATCAATGGAAAAATTGATAAATTGTAGGCTCAAAGTTGCTAGAGATTGGGCAATGGTGGGATTGGGTTTGCCTACTAGGAGGGGACTTAGCTTGGTAAAGCTAGAATTCAGCTCGTTAGAGTTGGGTTCATTCACCTTGTTGGATTATAGGCTCATTGCAAGCTCGCAAGGATGGATTTGTGGATTGTGACTTTGTTTATATGGGGAACAACAGGGCTGAAGTTCAATACAAAGCTGTTCACTTCCTGTACATATTGCTTCACATTGGGTTGTTAGATGAATAAGTGGTATCAACGGTGAACGGCTACAATTGAGGTTAATGATTTGCAGTTCCACACTGCAAAGACTGTTCACTCAGCTATTGCATTTTGGATTTTTTTTTTTTAACACGCCATGTTTCAGGCTTTCAGGCATGTCTAGGGTAAAATAGTGTGCACTGCAGAGTCATTTGTAACCTATAGTCTGCCAACAATTAATTTTTTATCTTAATATTACAAGATTGGTTATCATTATCAACTTTATCACAGAAAAAAATATAAAAGATGAACAGTTCAGTATGCCTTTGCAAGAGATGGAGACACACGTGCATAGCTAGAGAATATCTATATACAGGTTTCATAGAAACTAGGGATATATATCACAAACCAGTGGGTTCTAAATAACCAAATTTTCCACTTCTAGATATAACCAGATTTTTCATTACAGCAATCAGAGGTAACCTATTCAGACAAAAGATGACATGTCATGTGCATAAAAAGTGAAAGTGAATGAGATAAAATTTTCAAGTGGTAATTATTCATTCAGATTTTTTATCAGGTACCTTTATAGCCTTTTCCCTCAAAGAGGCTTGGGGAGATTCAGAACATTTCTGCACGACATCATAATTTTCAGCGAAGTAAGATGCCACATATGAAAAATGATCGTCATCCTTCTTTCTTAGGATGGACTCAAGAACACAAACCGCTTTCATGCGCACCTGAAAATATTACTCTTATAAGATTTTTTTTATTAAGCTTTAAAAATAGTATAGTATGAACTTCAGAATTTCTTGGTCATTATAAATTATAAGCATTACATTGCATGGATAATGTCAAAATTTAACAAAAGTGATAACTAACAACCCATTAGACATGGTATTCACTTGTATGTGCACAGATACATTAAAGATTGCGAGCGCAAATAATAATATAAAGGAGAAAAGATGTAGACATTTAAAATGAACTACACAGAAAATACATCTGGAGTTATAATGTTTTTATACCAGAAAAAGGTCATGTAAAGTTCCACCATATTATGTGGCAGAATTCTTGAAAAAAGAAATTTAATCTGCGAACTTTAAAAACTCGTTTAAACAAACAATACATGTTTGTATAATTCGTATGTTTTTTAACTTTCATGTGTGGATTCATATCTTTGTAGAAATATAAACATAGCAGACGTGCCTGCCAAATAGGAGACTGTAGCTTTAGTTCAAGGGCATGACTTAAACCTAGAGCATCCAACTTTGCAGCCTCTGTTAGAAAAGCTTGAATGGCATCTCGAGAGGGTTGAAGGCGAACACCTCCTGAAGTTACAATTGTCTCCAACAACCTATCCTCCCTAGTCTTAATCTCTGAAGAATTTCCACTGGATTCACCATTTGAAATTTCCATCTTAGTTACTCTTGAATCCTGATTCCAAGAACCACTAGATTGATTCTTTGGTTGTCCAAAACTACTCTGAGTTTCACTACGATACGCAACTGGTACATATCTGTCACCATGTTCTGATTCGACAGTCAACGACCTTTGAAGATTTGGACTCTTGTAGCTTCCACTTCCGGTTTCATTCTTCATTAGTGAATGTCCTTGTGTTAAGCTATGAAGTCCTTGCTTAATTGATGCACTTCCAATACCAACTACCTCACTAATAAAAGATTTCTTATCTTCGGATGGTGGTTCATAGTTTGTATTCCCAAACCCTTGTATCCGCCTGTTAAGATCTTGAGAAGGTGCAGCGACTTTAATATTATTACTACTACTATTATCTTCTGAGAAGATGGCAGAGACAGCCTCCTGAGCAGTGTCCCGCACAGCCTTATTTAGTGCATCGCCTTTCAAGGGATCCAACTGTCCCTTGTAGTGCAATAATTGACGAATTGCCACTGAATGTCTCTGCATTTCCCTTCTAAACTCGGCACCAGATTTTCCAACAGCATATTTTATCAATCTTAAAGCCTGCCAACAATATTTTTACAAAAGAGAAAAACAAGTTTAGACAACAATATATGAATTTGTAATATAATTTATGACACCAAAACCATTAAGATTCTTTATTCATATCAAACTTTACTTCTTGATAACAAATATAAGTATGGTTACAGGTTAGAATGAAGCACAGACACCTCTAGGATTAGGTCGACGTACTGCACATGTTCAAGTACAACAACTCAAACAAGTGTCCCAAATTTTTTTTTATTACGACACTCCTAGGACATTTCTAAGTCACGTGTACCGGGTTAAAGATGTGACAATGCAGTGATGATCATTGGGGGTTAAAGACATCAAACATAAATTTGAATACGGCATTTTTAGTTCTTCGATAGTAGATGGATGAATGAAGGTGAAAAACTATCATATCTTGTTTTACAACTTCAAGGGGTTGCTATTAAAGGATAATTACATTTCATTTCATTCAAAGATGTCAAATACAGAAATAGAACTATCACACCTCACAACCTTATGCACCCCTTAACATATAAATAACAGTAGAAAAGGTGAAAACATCAAAAAGGTTACAGAATCATGCAACTTCACAATCATGAACAACAAAAGTATAATACATTCCCCCATCAATTTTATTCCAAAACATTCAAAAAAAAACCACTACATCTCTTTCATTCACCTATGCATGCAATCACCAATAACTCCCAATATTACTAATAATTTCATTAAAAATTTGAAACTTTAAAATGACCCAAATGAGATCTACCTCCAAAAAAACAAAAAAGAATGAATTTTTATACCTTCTGTTTTACAATGGGACTCTTATGATCCAAACGTTTCAAAACAAAATCTGAAACCTCTTTAACAATAGAAACATGCGAAGAACGCAAAAGCTCACAAATTTCTTCCAATTTGTAAACAGGTGTAACTTTATCTTCATCTGATGTAGCTGAATCGATTAACCGCGATCTCCAATACGATTCAACAGCTCTTCGACTCGTTTCCATTCTTTCTAACAAAATCGATCCAACAAATTGAAACCCTAATTATCAGAATTAGTATCCAATTATTAATGCTTCAATTGAATTAACCAATCCAAGATTACGAAACCCAATCGAAGAACCGCGTGATCGATTGGGAATTGATGAGAAGAATTGAAACCTAGATGAAAAATCGAAACTGGGAATTCGTTAATTCGAAAATTCGCGAAATTTTGTGTGAATTGAATTGGATCGAATGAAAGAAAGGAAAGGGAAAAGAGAGGAAAATTGAGAATTGGGGATTTAGGGAAGAAAGAATTGGTGGCAGAAAAGTTATGAAGAAGAGATGCCACGTCAGTTTTTATAGTTGAGACACGAATGTAATTTCACTTGGAGTCGTGTCTGTCTTGTGTACTTAACATTTACATGTTTCATCCAATGAAAGTTAATTTACTTGTCATGTAATCCTACTCACTATGACTAGATTTATCTATTTACTACTCGTCCTTTAATATAATAGAAAAAAAAACTCTTTTTTCTTCTTCAAAAATACAAGAGAAAAAAATATACAAATTTTTTATTCTTTTATAAAAACATACTCTCTTTTTATTTTTTTCAATAACAAAATAACTAAAAATATAAGTGGATCAAAAAAACAGATGAAACCGACATATTATTTTCAATCATTATATTCTACTTTTTCTTAATAAACATGATTTTTATTTTATTTTTCTTATGAGATGGAGAGTATTTTTCTTCATAGAATTAATTAATATACTTTATAATGTACAGTTATTTTTACATATTTACTATTTAATGATGTATTGTCACATTAATAAATCAATATAAAAATACATATATAAGTTGTCATATTTATAAATTGATTATATTAATTAAACTAAGAACCAATAGCAAATCTATAGTCGACTAGCATAAAATTGAGATTTTTTATTTTAAAATTGTAATTTTTTAGTATAAAATTGAAGAAAAAAAATATTTTAAATTTCATTTGAATTTTAGTTCCGTTTCTGCTAGTAGGGGTTTCAAATTCAAACAGATACAAACCAAATAAAACTGATACAAACCGAATAGAACTGTGTACATATATTTTAATACTCATTTTTATTATATATTTGTATTAATTAATTATTTGTATGTTTTGAAAATTTTAATAGTACTATTTATTAGTTAAATTTAATCTATTTATTTTTACTAGTTCATATGTTTGAAATATTCCGTCAAAAAAAATGTTTCAAACATAATTTATCATTATCATTTAATAATATTAATTTTTAATATATTACATGATATATTTTACAGTAAAATAATTTTACTGTGTTTCTATAACATTAATATTATTAAAAAAAACTCAATTTGTAATTTAGATATCTAAAAATTGATCTAAATTAAACTGCATTAAATTGGATTGGATCAAATTGAATTTTTTTATTTTATCGTTTAAAACCGAATTGAATCGTCTCTATTTTATCTTTGGATCAGATGAGTTTTGTTTCAAAACTGATTCAAACCACACCGCGAACACTTTTAATTGCTAGGAACCAAGTAAAGAAAGAGATATAGCCTAAATTTTTTTGGTATAAAAACTATAGCCAAATTAACCGAGGTGAGACTAGTTTATGTTTTTTTAATAGAAAGAGACGATGACGGCTCAAAATAGATTAGAGCATATAAAAAATGAAATGTAAGTTGAATCTTCTAATATTGAAAGTGATAGAAAATTCATAATAAAATTATTAGTTTTAAAAATAATATTTTGGCTAATGTCAAATATCGTAAAAGTGCTTGTCATTTAATTAAGGTTATGTTTGGTTCATTTGAGGAAAAGAAGAGATAGGTAAGAGATATTTAAGGGAAAGTGAGGTAAAACATAATTTATTAATAATATATTTATTATATTTTAATCCTTATTTTAATTTTATAAGGTTAAAGATAAAAAAATAATTTAATTCTCTCATGCTCTCTTGTTAAATAGTTAAATCAAACATAAAATTTCAATATATTTCCTCTCCTCCGCTTTCCTCCAAAACTTCTAAACCAAACAGAGTTTAACTTAGCTAATAAATTCTAAAGGACGAAAGATATAACGCATTAATATTAATCTCAAATATGAGATGATGAAAAACATTTGAACAACTAATAATTTTCTCTTCGATCATTCTAATGACAGAGAGAGAATCACTTTTCTATATTAATTTGTTGAACATTACGTTGTTTGGCATAAATACCTCAAAATTCAACACATGTTATGAGACGCCTACCCAAAATGCAAGCAAATGCCACAATGTAAAGCTCCTTGGCAATCTTGAAAAATACCTCCACAAAAAACTTTACCGTGAGTTTAGGCAGCCATTAACCAATCCATCACAATTAACTTTAATCCAATTTGTAGAAGAAGCAATTAAATTGATCATAGTCCTAAAATATTTATTCACTGTTATAAAATAAGTGTTGCATTTGACTATATTACATATGTCAAAAGTTTATTTTATTAAAAAAATCATAAAAAAATTTGTAATATTAATAATGGAACTAAACTCTAAAACCCCAACATACTATCATAATTTATTTTTTCTCCGATGTACCAAAAAAAATAGAATTCACCAAAGTTTGAAAATCACTTCGAAGACCACATAATTATAACCGTTGTGTGATGGCTTCACCCCTTCTTCACCTTCAATGACATAGTTTAGCAAACCTCCAAGATGTTTGTGCAAAAATAAATTGGCCTTCACTGTCACGTAAACTAACATGCCACTGTTGTTATATTATCGTTATAATCAAAACCGGCATCTTCGTTACATTTAAGCCAACCTTTCAAAGGTCTTTCCCAATACATTCGAGGTGGAGCGCCAATGTCACGATTCTAAGCTGTTGACGCATTTGTTGAGCCTCTAGTCACACTTGCCAAACACCAAAAGAATTATGCTGGAATTTAATATAGGTGACATTGTGTGATCATTCCACAAATACAAAAAGACTCAATAGTTTTCAACATAATCCATGAACTTAGTGAAAGATGAGCCAAAAATTTGAAAATAAACTGAAATATTCGTAATATGATACACATAATAGACTTGAAGTATCTTTGCTGTCATTTTGCAATTTCCCATTTCCATCCATGTTTTGTTGTCTCCTATACTAACATCCATTATTGCATCATAAGGATATTGTTGCTTAATTGTAATTCCAAAAATAGTCTTGAATGAATAACAGAAATCCTAATGAAGTAGTACTAGTACTCTTTTGTAACCTTCCAAAAACAACTATAGAACTAAACACAAAAAAAAAAATATATATCTTTACAAAGAAAAGCCAAAAGTCCAAAAAGATATATTTAATTATCACCTATTAACCGACCATTTTTTCATAATATAGAACTAAACAACCGATATGTGACAATTGACATGTTATATAATTCATTGGAATTATATGATACCACCAACAATTTTTTGTACTCGCTAATTTTCAAATTCTACATTTCTTTAGAGTTTGGCCGGTGCTATTAGTGGCCTAAACATATTCATGTTTTCCACTTCTACTTTTTTAAATAATGATTATTTCCCTCACATTAATTAATTTGCCCCACCACCAAACACCATCTCTACCACTTTCTCCTGCTCACATGGAGAGGAATCATACATTAGCTTCCAGACAATTCAAATAAAGCACACCAATGACAGCTAAGTTTGCCACTAAAAAGACTTGATTGGATATGCATATGGATATATATGTTGTACACATAATCATATTATTCCCTTTATCCATTTTTTATATTAAAATAGTATTTCATCCCTCCCATTTAATCAATTTATTTCCGGAAAAAATGTTTTTAACTCAATTATATTAAAAATGTTTTTTATCTTAGTAAATTAAACTCAATTATTTCTCAATTTTATTTATGTTAGTTATTTTACTTATATAGTAAATATTAGTTCAATATATATTTTTTATGCCATCGTATTTATAAATTTATGGTGCCACGAATGGAACCTGTAACAAATAATACTCACAAGACTATATTGCTGTGTGATGATGACTATTTATAAATTAGCTAATACTGTATAATCGTTAATTTTATTAAACTCAATAAATTTAATTTAATTTATCAGGTTTGTTCTCTTCTAAAAAAGAGTTTAAATCAATTATAGTGTGATAGAGGTAATACTATAACTAATTAACTTATTAAATAAGCCTTATACAATACATTAGAGCTAACACAAGAAGTTGATCAGCTATAAATAGAACTCACTAGATAAGCCTTGTGTGCAATACTTTCCTCATTTGGAACATTTTTCTTATCTTATTCTCTCCACTTCCCCTATAAACTTCTGAAGAATATGGCTGGCATAGCATTTGGAAGGTTTGATGATTCTTTCAGTTTTGGGTCAATTAAAGCCTATATTGCTGAGTTCATCTCAACTTTGCTCTTTGTTTTTGCTGGTGTTGGTTCAGCCATAGCTTATGGTTAGTTTTTTACCTTACAAGACAATTGAACCTAACATCACAATGTCTTAACATTGACACCCTTTTATCACTAGAAAAGTATATTCAAGTTTTCACATTAAAGTTGAATTATTGCAGAAAATTTGAACAAAAAAAATGAAATTACTAAAAGATAGCTAAGTGTTAAAAGGTCGATTTTAGCGACTAATTTCATATTTTCCGTCTCTAATAATTAAAGCAATGAGCATTTTATAACCGTCCTAAAATAGATTTGAGCTAAGGTTACAAATTTAAATTCTCGCACCACTAAATTGACACATCATAAACATTAACATTTCAATTCTAGAAGTGAATTAAAAAATGAGTATTTAATTTTTCTTTTTAAATAACAAAGATTATTAATCTTTGACTTAATTTGTAGGTAAGTTGACTTCAGATGCAGCACTTGATCCAGCTGGTTTGCTAGCAGTTGCTATATGCCATGGTTTTGCACTTTTTGTTGCTGTTTCAGTTGGTGCAAACATTTCTGGTGGTCATGTCAACCCTGCTGTCACCTTTGGATTGGCTGTTGGTGGACAGATCACCATCATCACTGGTATCTTCTACTGGATTGCTCAACTTCTTGGTTCCATTGTTGCATGTTTTCTTCTCCAGTTTGTTACTGGAGGCTTGGTAAGCTCAAACTTCACTTATCTACTAGCTACATATACATGCATGTTTTCATATACATAAGTTTGACATTACTTTGGTATTAAGGGTGAATTAATTTAAAATGCCATTATCATATTAGCATAAGTTATTCAGTTTTAATCCAATAGTCTATATCACGTGATTCGAATCCAATTGGTGTAAGAATTGTGCATTAGACATAGTCACGTGATTTAGACTATTGGACAAAAACTGAATAATTTATTAATTCTGACTTTAATAAATTGAATTTAAAATACAAGGTCAGAATGTGAGTCATCTTATCTTAATTCGACTATGAAATTCATTGACATTATTATTAGGTGTCCAAATCCTTTGTTAAGATCATCTTCATGTGCTAAAAATAATATATATTGTGATTTATTGTTAATAGGAAACTCCAGTCCACAGTGTGGCAGCTGAAGTAGGACCTATTGGAGGAGTTGTGACTGAAATAATCATAACATTTGGTTTGGTGTACACAGTTTATGCCACAGCAGCTGACCCAAAGAAAGGTGCAATAGGCACAATTGCACCTATTGCAATTGGTTTCATTGTTGGTGCCAACATCTTGGCTGCAGGACCATTCTCAGGTGGATCAATGAACCCAGCAAGATCATTTGGGCCTGCAGTTGTTAGTGGTAATTTCCATGACAACTGGATTTATTGGGCTGGACCTCTTATTGGTGGTGGTTTGGCTGGGCTTATCTATGGCAATGTGTTCATGGGCTCTCAACATGCACCTCTTTCTAGTGATTTTTGAATTTATTGTTTAAATTATTGTTATTGTTTGATGTTTATGTTATGTGATTCTTGTTTTTGGATTAGAAAAGGGAGGAAAAGCAATTATTGTTTTTTCTTTCATTCTCAATGTTTTTAATTTGATTGTAAAGTTGTATGAGTAAATTATTGTTTGGTATGAATTCAAGAGATTTGTTGTGTCTATAGGTGCTTAAAGTCACTTTGAATGAGAATCCAAGACACTACGGGAAAAAAATGGTTTAATAGTGACTTTATGTTTGTCGTGATTGTATAAAAATGTGTTAGCTTTGGCCCACACAAATTATCAATCTTTTTTTGACCAAAAAAATTATCAATCTTAAAATGCAAACTTCTTAACAATACAAGCTTAGGGAAAATCAATTCAGACTCATGTCCTTTGAAAACATGATGGGCAAAGGGGGGACCAAACAGTAAACACTGCTTATATTCACATAATACTTCTAAATAGTAAATTTCATGCAGCTAGAGTTGATACTATTTTGAGACTATGTTCCACATAAAAACTAAAAAGTACAATGGATGGTTTATAATCACTAACTTTTACTTTATAAGTTGATTTTTATAAGGTTGAGTTAGATTTTTAGTAAAAAGTATGAACACAAACATCAGACTTAAATGAAAATTTAAGATTATAATAGAATTCAATATAATCAAAAGTGTTAGTATTTAGTCAATATTTAATAAGAAGTATGTCAGCATTTCATACTTAGACATGAAATTTAAGATGGTATCATTCCATCGTGAACAGGAATTTTTTTTTATCTTACAATGGTTATTAATACATGAATATTATCTATCATCTTACTATGAGTTATAAAAAAAGAAAAAATAATGTGGTTTTAGAGCAAGTCAAGGGGATAAGCCATTGATGATTTATTATTCGAGGATACAAATATATTATCTTGGTCATGCTTTTAAAAATTTATAATTAACCAACACACACACACAAAACCTTAAGTATACTTCTTCTGTCTCAAAATAAGTGTTATATTTGTCAAAATTGTTTGTCCTAAAATAAAATGTCCTACACTATTTATAATATTGATTTTTTCTATTTTATCTCTTAAAACAATTATTATGTGAGAGAAAAAATACACTAAAATATCTACTTTTTAGTATTCAAATATCTACTACCAATAAAAAAAAAAGTATTTTAGTAAAAGTCATATTCTCTCTCTTTCATTTACACATTTTTCTTAAAGTGTGTGATTTGGTCAATTACGACATTTAAAATGGGACAAAGAGAGTAATATTTTTTTTGGGTAGAATACTAACTTATAATTTTAAGGGTCAAATAATGAAATTTGCTCCTCGCAGGATTACTCAAGTAGTTAGAGTTGAGGGACATAAATTGTGTAGAGAGATTCAAAATTTAATCATTGGCGGGAGCAATTTATATTTTTGATATATAAAAAAATAATGAAATTTGGAGTTTAATAATTTAATTTATTTATCAAAAGGGCAAAACCGCCATTGAGTACATTCAATTGGTGGAAAATCCATTACTCCATTTAGATAATCTTCGTTATCGTAATTTCATTCCCATTTTCACATCACCAATGGCTTCATCTCTTCACCAAAACACCACTTTCCTTAAACCCCATCATTCTCAATCACCAAAACCCTCTAATTCAACCACCACACGCCGGAGCTACATTCCGGTACGGTGCGGAGGACCTCGTTCCCAGCGTGGACCACTAGTCAAAGGCCGATTCCTAAGCATCGAAGCAATTCAAGCTATCCAAACCCTAAAACGAGTTCACCGAACCAAACCACAAAATGAAACCCTAATCCTAACAAACACACTCACTCGCTTAATCAAATCAGATTTAGTCGCTACTCTAAAGGAGCTTCTACGCCAACAACAATGCACCCTCGCAATTCATGTCTTCTCAGCCGTTAGATCTGAATATGGTGCAGATCTGAATCTTTATGCTGAAATGGTTCAGGCTCTTGGTAATTGTGGTATGGTAGAAGATGTGGACCGTTTGATTAATGACATTGTTGATGAAGATGGGATTGGAATTGTGATTAGGTGTGGTGAGGATCAGGGGAAGGGGCTTTTGAATTTGATTAAAGCGGTTATTGGAGCGAAGAGAAGAGATTCGACGGTTAGGATTTATGAGATGATGAAAGAGAGTGGTTGGGGTGAGATTGTTGAACCTGATGAGTATGTTGTTAAGGTTTTGAGTAATGGGTTTAAGGGTTTTGGTGATGAGGAAATTGCTCAAAAGATTTTGAATGATTATGATAGGTTTTGTAAAGCTAAATTTGATAAGTTTAGGGTTTAGTTTAGTTTTTGTAGTAATCATTTGTTTGGTTTATGACAAATGTTGCATCGTGGTGATTCTGATACACTCGTGGTGATACCAAACATACACTAAACCCTACACATTTTACATATAGACAGCTTCTAAGTAATGTAGAAAATATATGAACAAAAATTGACTACAAATTATTTGGGAGAATCCGAATTCAACTTCTGTTATCATTGTCGTAAATCATTCTTAGTCAACCTTTACTCGGGCGAACTCTGAATTACCAGGTCCTTCACCTGAGAATCAGAGCATTTACACAAAAAATGTTCACAATTTTTTTGTTGATAAAATGCATTTTATCAGCCCTTTAGATTAGTGGCTTGATAATTAAGGTATGTTTGAATTTCTGATATAAGATGCAATGAAGTGGAATAGCTAATTAGATCCTGAAAAATAGATGTTATTTCATTCTTGTCTATTTTATTCTATATCGCCAAAGATATTTAAAGTTGGTTGTATTGATTTGGATTCAAAATCAAAGATTAAGTGTGTTAGAAATTGTGAATTGTGATATATATAGATGATGTATTGTTATCACACATAAAATGGAGAGGATAATTTGGATTTAGGCTGCAATTGGAATATGAGCTACACGGGGTGAGTGTGCAAATGATGCTGTTGTTGTTCTATCTTATGACCCTTGTCTGAACCTTTCTATATGGGTTTCATAGTGCTACTATAGAAGGAATTCTGAGTATATGGGAGATTGTAGATATGTTTAGAGTTTGGGTTCAAATATTGTATACTTATTTCAGTAGATTTCTAAAATTTCTGATAAACCTCCAATGAGTGTAATTTGTTACAACAAGTTTCTTAAAATTTCTTTGGACTTCTAATTTTTTTGAAAATTATGTTGTGATTTATTTTGGTGGGAAATGTTATGGCATGCGAGACTAATTTGGATTCTGAGGATTTTTTTTTTTGTAATAAGCAAATGTATTACTCTCAAGTCTCAAGTACATCACATTACAGACAATCACTTTGCAGACATGAGACATGTCAAAGGGTTGTTAAACCAAATATTCACTCTATACAAAAATCAAAATCAACTCCATGAAAGTGTTTCGATACCATTTAAAGTATTATCCACATCTCCAAATTCCCCTTTAAACATAATGTTATTCAACTCATACTTTTAGTAGAAACCAATTCTTGCAACACCTTCTTTAAGACCTTTATAAAAGAGAGATAATCATAATACAATAGTATGCCTAACACATAATTGTTCAAAATTCTAAGTTAGAATTTCTAACGATGATGGATATCGTTATTTGAAAGAAGAAATTTGCTTTCCTCCTCATTTAAGTATATTGTTGAGACAATAATATGATTGAAGCTGACAAAATTAAGGAAAAGCAAATGAGTTGAATTGTGAGACACACATATTCACTTTAAAGATAAATTGATTTTGTCAGTCATTGATCCTTAGACTTTTTCCTACCCAATTAATGCGTCCCTCAGCTCATACCACATGAGTATCCTACTAAAACAATGTTACATACACTAACCAAACCACCCTCTCAATTGTCTTTGGAGTTTTGACAACTAAAAAAATGACAAGAGTTTCTCAATACTAATAATATAAAACCTGAACTAAATCTCTTATACTTTGTCTCTTCAAAAGACAAGAGTAATCTCAAATTTCTTGTTCTTTCTCCAGTTTTTCTTGCAAACAGCCCAACCACAATACTGTGTTTACATACAGGCTGCAAGAGCATTTTAATAGCAAAACCACAGCGTTTTCCGGTCCAACCTGTGCAATCGGGTAAAACCGGTCCGGTTTTCCAGTTTAATGTCCGGTTCTAATGCACAGAGGTTTCCATGGTCAACCGGACCGTCCAAACCAGTTGAACCGTCCGGTCCGATTATAATTACCACAAACCAACCACCGCTTTGTTTGTGAACAAGGTTCAACAATAACCATTTCTTCTAATCTCCATTTCTCTCTCTCACTCACAAAACTTAACACAAACACAAACACAAACACAACACAACCAGTGCATGGACACAACAACAACAACAACAACAACAAAGTCCTTCTTCATCATTAATCTTTTCCCCCAATGAGCAGCACTACTCTACCTTCAGTTCCACCACAAGATGCATGGACTCTCACTTCCCACAACTTGTTCCCTCGTTGGGATTCCCTTTCACTCTCTCACCAGGTTCAATTCTTAAACCCTATTTTCATAACCCTAATTCATTATTACCAGTACTTGATTCATTTCCTCAAATATAAGGGAATTGAAAAAGCTAAGATTTTTATTCTCAATTTCAAAATTGGGTAATTGAGATCAAGTTGCTATTTTGTTCAGTCAACGATCCCAATTTCAATATCGAGAGTTAACCAAGTTGATGCTGCAAGATTGGACATTGAAATGTCAGCCATGTTGAAAGAACAGTTGGTTAAAGTCTTCACTTTGATGAAGGTAATTTTATGACTTAATTTCATATTGTTTATTAGAAATTATGATTTTTATAAAACTAAATTTGGACAAAATATTAAGGGGTTAGTTAGTTAACACAATTCAAGTAGTACTTAGTTAAGTTCGGTAGGTGTTGAAATTAATTACCCATCAAAAAATCTTCATTAACCACCAAGAACCGTAATTTTGAAGTGCTCAACTATGGTTCACCATTAGGGCTAGAAATGAGTCGAGTCGAACTCGCCTAAGCTAACTCATGAACCAATCCAGTCGAAATATATACAGCTCAAGTTCAGCTCATTTAGTTAGTAGACACAAATTTTAGCTCATGTTCAGCATAGTATTTGGTTCACGAACTAAGTTGAACGAGTTAATTTTTTAGTCGAGTTCGAATTATGTTCAAGTTGTCTTGGTTCATTGTCAGCCCTAACCATCATTAACCACATAATTTGGACATGGTTAACCATATGTTGAATACATGAAATTTGTGGTTAATCATGTTCAAATTCATGAGTTTTGTTAGTTAAAACTTAATAGTATATCTATTAATCATATGCTGAATGCAGAATGTAATTAACCACAAATATGAATTGTGTTAACCGCTTAGATTGTTGTCACATAAGTTGTTAAATTTTAGTTGTTTAAATAATAAACAAACTGTTTGTCTTGGAATGAATTTCATAGTAATGGGAATTGATTAATTGTATTATCAATTTGGAACTGCTTTCAAATTATTGTTTTACTGTTTTTTTGGGATTAGCCAGGAATGTTATTTCAGTATGAAGCAGAGCTTGATGCTTTCCTTGAGTTTCTTATTTGGAGGTTCTCAATTTGGGTGGATAAACCAACTCCTGGTATTGCTCTCATGAATTTGAGGTATAGAGATGAGCGTGCAGTTGAATCAAGAGAAAAAGGTATGAAGGTCTGAATCTTATCTGTTTGTAGTTCTATTTAGCTAAGCTGGTCTTCAGAGTTGTGAGACGGTTTTGAATTCCATTTGCTTATTTAATATTGTAATGTAAGGGGTTAAACACTGATAATGAATTCCCTGTATCATCCCTATTTGTTATCAACAAACATTACTGGCATGGTGAGTGGTTATTACCTGAAATAACTCTAATTGATGATGTCCTTTTGATGCTTTTGAATACGAAAGTTTAGAACATTACTGTCTTTCAAGTCTCTTGTGTCTCCCCCCCTCAGTTTGACCTTAGATACACACAACATCGATGTCTATTTCTACAAAGACCAAACAAAATCTATGTCTATTTGTACAATGCATCATGGCCATATAGAAGTAGCACACTGCTAAATGTTTTAATCATATAATTTCATGAGGTGTTCCCTTGCTTTAACTAATCAATAACAGCTGATATTCTAGTGATATTTATACTTTTCTTTGAATATTGTCTATACTTCTACCGTGTTCATCTTAATTTATCATTCTTTTATGGTACTTTCCATGCAGTAAGAATTGGTTTGGAGGGACCCGGACTCACCGTTGCTCAGAAGCTTTGGTATTGTGTTGCCACTGTTGGTGGTCAGTATATTTGGGCTCGCTTACAATCATTCTCTGCATTTCGTAGATGGGGTGATACTGAGCAGGTATTTTCAAAATTTGGCCTTTTAAGCCATACACTACTAACTTGCAAACTTATAGGCCACTGCGGATAGAAGTGAGATCTAATATGACTTTTTTCAGAGACCATTGGCACGGCGTTTATGGATTTTCATACAAAGAATAGAAGGGATTTATAGAGCTGCCTCATTTGGAAACCTGTTGATATTTCTTTGCACGGGAAGGTGATTGATTCTCTTGAACAACCAGACAATTCACACAACAATATTTGTTTCTTCAGTTTGCGTCTTTTCAATAATTCCATTTTAAGCATTGATTTCTAGTATTTGTTGGTTTCTTTTAGCCTGACTGTTCTTCATGTTCCCTAGGACAAGGCTATTTTATCTTATGATTTCCGTGCTCTGTAAAACTCATCTTGTTGCATGCCATTTTGAAGCAGATATCGAAATCTTATTGAAAGAGTCTTACGAGCTAGGCTTGTATATGGGAGCCCAAATATGAACCGTGCTGTTAGCTTCGAGTATATGAACCGGCAATTAGTTTGGAATGAATTCTCGGTACTTCTCCTCTTCATCCAGTTTTTTGTTTTCTTAGTTTGTGGAACCCTGTGGCTTAAACACGGTACTTTTACTTTTTGAAATTTCTTATGGCCTAGGTTTTATTTACATTAAGCTCTTTATATATTGGGCAAATTCTTGGCATGCATTGTTTTCTACATTTTCTGCTTAGAATGCTGGGAAATCAGTTATTCTTAGCTTTCAACGTCTGTTGTTAAAGTGTGATGATTCATCAATTAAATTGATTAATTCCAACTTGGTACTTTCCTTTATAAACATTCCCAATACTAAAAATGTTTGCTACATCTTCAGAGACACAAATAGTTGTTTTGGGTATTTCATGCCAACACAAACAGCTGGATGCTATCTCACAACTAGATGCATCCCTCTGGATATGATGGACATTGAATTTGCGAACATGTTTAGCTTATGATTATCTAAAACTGTGGTGATAATTGTGTCTAATTCTGATGGCAGGAAATGTTATTGTTGCTTCTTCCTCTTCTTAATTCATCGTCAGTGAGAAATCTTCTCAAGCCATTTTCGAAGGATAAATCATCGAGTTCGGCTGAGGATAGCACTGCATGTCCCATTTGCCAGGCTACTCCAATCATTCCTTTTGTTGCATTACCTTGTCAGCACAGGTAATACATATTACCATACAATCTGGACATTACTCTCATCTCGCATTATATTTTTGCTGTTATGAACCTTTCATTGGCCATCACTTTTAATATTTTTGAAGAACTTGTAGATATGGAATTTTTGTAGATCACGGCTATATGTATATATATGATTCAAAGTAAACTGTTTCTCATTTACGGACTTCGGCTAAGCAATGATTTACTACTTCTTTCTGCTAGATATTGCTACTACTGTCTTCGGACACGATGTGCTGCAGCCCCATCATTTAGGTGTTCGAGGTGCAGTGAACCAGTAGTTGCTATGCAACGCCATGGTGGTGTCTCCACGGAATGATTGTTATTCAGAGAGAAGGAAAATTTCTTAGAGTTAGGGAGCATTTGGTGTACTTACACAGAATTATTAGCATATAAAAACAATACCTGAAGTTGTGGTGGTATATTTTTCCACTTTATTTGGATTCTCTCATATTATTTACATTTAATTGGAAAGAAAAAATAAATCAAATTTCTTTCAGGGAAGTCTCATACATATTACCATACCATCTATTTGAAGGTTCAAACTTGCATACATTATCTAAGCCTCTAAGGGGTATTGAGAATATTTTATTTCAGTTTATCTTGCTACATGGACACTTGTACTTTATTTTTTGCTATAGAAAATTATATATTTTACCTACCTAATAATAGTACTAGTTTCGCAATGTCACTTTCAAAGAGTAATTTTTAAAAGGTATCTAGTTCGAATAAATTAGGTTGTACATCAAACATAAAAATGCTTATCATCTAGAACTTGGTCACCAACCATGCAAACCCGTGAACAAGTTATTAAACAATATGAAAAGTGATTTGATGCCACGAGTGAAAGGGAAGAGGCAACTAAACGATTGGTGCACATTGTATTAGAGACTTGCAACAAGCAAGTTAAGTAATTTAAACTAAATTTAAATGAGATTTTGCAAGGGCAAATTTATATTTAATTCAATTGTTTACAATCACCCTACCTTTTCCCACCATGTCCCAATCTTTTTTCCTCTCAGATTCATTTCGTCGGAGTAAATCCTATTTGAAGCATGTTAGACGCTAAATATAAACATTTTTTACAAAGGAGATATGAACAATAATTCATCACGTTGTGAGAATCTACTGTCTTCCAATAAATTCTAAAAATATTGTGAAAATAAACACCACATATCAGCATCACTTTAATTTATTTTATTTAACTATTAGGCTATAACCACTTTTTATAACAAAAATAGTCTAGTTGCTAGTCGCACAACCTCGCACCAATGTAGTAAGTACCTGCCTTGTCCGTCATCTCTAATTTTAGATTGATAAGTATATTTTGCATAAATAAAGGAGCTAGCCATATATATAGTTCCATTTTTAAAGCATGCACTTGAAGCAAGTTGTATACTTTTATAAAAAAAATAAAGAAGAAGAAGAAGAAGAAGAAGGTTCTATACTTATGCTTAATGTTAAATTGAGGTGTTTTATTGGGGATAATGCTCCAAAGAGCACAATGACTTCAATTTGGTATTGGTTGTTGGTGTTGCTATCCACCATAACTTGTGGCTTTTGCTTCCTAAATGCATACCTTAATAGCGAAGAGTTATGACTTTGGAGTCACAATAAGCTACATGACACACATTAGATATCTTTGTTTACTAACTTCACTAGTTTAATTGATTAATTAAGGCACATTACAAAAAGCAGTAGCTTAGTTGATTGAATAAAGTTTATGTTAATATTAAACAAGTAAAATCTATGATTAAAAATAAAAATATAGATAATAGTTTTACATTAAAAAAAAATGTTGAAAAATACTGACAAATCAAGCCAAACCCAATTTAGTGAATTTAACTCAACATAATTTAAAAGACCAAAGAAAAGAAAAAAAACCCAAAACTCAACAAGATACTGCAAAATAATTTTTTTTCCGTAACCAAGATATCACCGAACGTACTGAATAATCCTTCATTAACAAAGCGTGAGACAGCTGATCCAAAGATTTATACAACTGCTCTATATCCAAAGCGTGATTCAAACTCTCGATCATTGATTAAGGAAAAATCAATTAAAAAAATGATGATAATAATAATTAGAAAATATCAAGAACTTCTAATATAAAATTATTGCAAAGTGGACAATTTCCTCTATTAACCCAAAGCTCCCTTGAACACATTCTGCAAAATGTATGTCCACACGGTATAAACGCTGCACCTTTATGCCTTACCATACACACGCAGCAATTATGTTCCACTTTAACATTCCCTTCACCTTCTTCTCTTTCTTCTTTTTCTTCTTGTTCTCGTTCTTCTTCTCGTTTCTCATGATTCTCATCCACGTCATCATTTTCTTCAACTTCACTTCTCCGATCCAATTCAATTTCACTATCTTCCAACAAATCCATCAACGACATACTAACCTGCGCCGTATCTGAATTATTAACATTAACGTTAACTTCCTCGTCGGAAGACTCGCCGCCGGCGAACAATTCCGTCAGATCCGAATTAGTAACATCTTCGTGAACGGCGTCGTTTTGTTGTTGGTGAGTTGACTCGTCCGAGTTACGACGCTTTAAACGAAGTACTAATTCCTTAAAACCTTTCCACGGTTTTCGATCTTTCGTGTTATTGTTGTCAACAACGTTGTTGTTGGGTTGGTTTTCTCGTATAATATCGAAGAGTGTTGGGTTTGGGGTTTTTTGGTTGGTTAAAACAGCGTCGTTTTGGATTAAAGTAGCAAGTGAGATTCGTGTGTTGTGGTTGCTTGTGTTACTACCGGAAATCATTTGGTCGTAAAGTGTTATTCTTTGACGATTTTCCATTTTTTTGTTTTTGGTTACATATGTTGTTTTTGTGGGAGATTGAGGAATGAGAAAATTAAGGAATGAATTATTGTGAGAATGTTTCTTAAGTTGGTTGCAAGTTGTTGGAGATTGGAGATATAACTAAGTAATGAAATGAGTCAACGTTGCTTTTGGAGTACTTTCTTTTTTCTATTAATTACAGTAAGATTATAAAATTGGAAAAAGAAAATACACAAGACGACATAGGACAGAAAGACACAGAATTTAACTTGGGGTGAGTGTGCCTCTCTTTGTGTGAGAAATTAATTTTGATGTGTTAAATTGAAATTGAAATTCAAAGGAGGGGTAAAGGTAGTAGTAAAATTGATTTAAAATTTTGTGTGTTTGTCTTTAGTCTTTCATTATATATTATGTTGAAGTATTATTTTGTCGAATATTATAGTGGTTAGAATTTATATATGCAAATAATGGTTTTGGTATAATCACGCAATTACGTTGCGGCATATCTAACCTATTCGATTTTGAAAAAATGTTTGTGCATGAAAGATATCAAATCGATTTTACAAAACTTATGTGTTGACTAAAATAAAACTTAAAAAGTTTATGTGATTTAGTTGGTTGGTATAGACATTACATATAATATTCAGGTATCAATATTTAAATCTTGATATACTATTTATTCACTTTTAAGAAGGTGAAATTTTAACCACTATAAAAAGAAAATATAAAACCTAAAAAAGTGCATAGAGATGAAATATATTTACAAGTTAATTAAAATAGGGTCTGTTTGGCAAAAATAGCGGATAGCTGATAAGCTAGCTTATAGCTTATAGCTGATGGCTGATAGCTTATAACTGATAGCTTATAGCTGATAAGCTAATTGAAGTGTTTGGTAAAATTAGCGGTTCAGTTAATAATAAATGTAAAATTACATAAAAGGACATTTGAAATCAATAATAACTTTTATTTAAGATATTTAATTTAAAATTTAATAAATTATAAAAATATAATAAACAATAATAAAAAATGGTACCAAAAATAAATAACACAATAAAAATATTCTGTCAAAATAAAGAAACAATAAATTTAGCAAAAAAGAGAAACAAATAAAGAAATAATGACATATGGTACCAAAAATAAATAACACATAGTACTATACAACTAAAAAAAACTTCGGTAAACAAAAAATAAAATAATAGATAAATGCCTAAACTCACGTAAAAGAAACATAAGAATAAGAATACTGCCTTAAAAAAACATAAGAATAATACTGCAGCAAAAAAAATATTACAAAAAAAAATATAACAACTATTATAATAATAAAAACGAAACAAAACTCGTTGGACTCCTTTCATGAAAAATGCAGGTCGGCCAAAAATTAGTGTTCACTCACAAAACATTAAATTATAGTAATAAATGATAAAGGGTAAATGTGAACTTTAATTAAAATGACAAGGGTAGAAGTGGAATAAAAAATGATAAGCTATAAACTATAAGCTAAAATGCTACTTAAAATAGCGTCTGAAAAATAAGCTAAAAGCTCATAAAATAAGCTATAAGCTCATAGTGAAATGACATTACCAAATAAGACTTCTTTTGTCAAATGAGCTTATAAGCTAAAAATTATAAGCTATAAGCTCATTTATCAGTCTTACCAAACAGACCCATAGTGGTATGAACCATCTATTCCAATTTTCCTATGAGATCATATTTATTCTTCTCTTTTTTTAGTATACCCGCCAAAATCTAAGATCAACTTACAAGTATAAATTGCGTGACTACATTAATGGAGCTAGGGAGGGTTATCCAACATTAGGGACCCGGTGCAGAATAACGAACACGTTTACCGGGAAGTAAAAAGAAAAACATGATGGATGGATGGGATCATTAAATTTGTATGTAGGACCATTCATAAAGACTTAACACAAAGTAAAGACAAAAGTTAAAGGAGAGACAGAGAATGCCTAGGATACCTTACCCTAACAGAAAGAGAGAGGCCACATATATGAACATGATATGACTCATATTTTTGTTGGCTCAACTTTGATTGGTATTATTCATTTGTTAGCATATGTTAATCAACCACCGCATTAGTTATAATCACTTTTTATTTTTTGTTAAAAAGTTATAATCACTTCTTTTTAGTCATAAAAATATAGAAAGAGACTAACATGTGTCCTTAAGACACATATTAGTATACTCCAATAATTTTGTATTAAAGATTGTGTATTTTATCCTTTTAAAAAACAATTTTTTTTATTCAAAATATAATTACTATTTAAAATATTTTTAATAATTTGTCTTCAGAACACATGTTATGTTAGTATGACCCTAAAATTTAATTTATGGACGAGTGTGGGGAAAAGAGTTGAAAAATGTACCAAACTAGCAAAGAGTTGAAATTTGAAACCATTCATTTTGATTAGATTAGATTGAGAAATAATAAGTGGGGGGCTCTTACAATCATAACGTATGGTACCAAAAAATGCATCATATGGATT